>JAGWEN010000732.1:0-59644 GCA_018703685.1 Orius laevigatus
AAAACTGCCCCCCTAAACAGTACGTAGTTTCCAAAAGAATGAGAACGCGCTTTTCAAAAAAAATTTCCGACCATTTTTAGTGCCCAAAACGAGGAAACTACTTTTGGGCATCTTCCCTCTCTCTCGCACACTTGGTAGAATTTTGATGTCGGATCCCCCTTAAGACACCGAACTGGAAATGAACCTTTTTAATTTTCAAGTGTGACACCTTCGTAGACCCATTGTGGATACAATCGGATAAACGAAATCATTCCTAGCTCTTCGTTTAATTGTTCCAAATCTTCCATTTTGAGACTTTCTGCTGATTTCAATAGTGAAATGAATTTTTCCAAATTGTATGTCATTTCTTCGAATGTTAAATCTCGTAAAGAGCCTTGGTTGTATTTGATGTACATTTCTCTTAAGC
The DNA here is from genome assembly GCA_018703685.1 of Orius laevigatus. NCBI lineage: Eukaryota > Metazoa > Arthropoda > Insecta > Hemiptera > Anthocoridae > Orius > Orius laevigatus. The sequence continues at coordinate 407 of JAGWEN010000732.1, forward strand.
TTGTTTGGAGGAAGGAAAGGCTTTCGAATTGTTTGACGGATTGGAGGTAGAAGTACATGACAGTCCGCTCGTGTTGTCGCTCGCTGTAGGTGTAAATAGTTTCCCGTTTAATGAGTGTCAAGAGGCCTCGGCATGCTTGCTCGATCTCGCTGAAGATGACGCTGTAGTTCCTCAAAGCAAGCTCGGTCGCGATATACATGTCGGTTATTCTTTTCGTGACGTTCTCGTTGATTTCTTTCAAGTCCTCTTTGATTTTCGCCAATTTTGACTTGGTCAGAAAGCGGAAGCGACGTTTTAAACTTTCAAGCTCGTTTAACGTTTCGATCCTGCATCTTTCCCTTATCTCGCCATGGATTTTCTCCAAATCGGCCACACTTTCTTTGTAGTAGTTCAACACTATCGGGAGCTGAGTGGAAGGCCCTATGTCCGACTCGACAATCGTCCTCTCGCATTCTCCCAGATGAAAAAGGCTCATTGTTTTTGTTTTTAAATTTTCAAATCAGATGACGTGGAGAAAAGCATCTCAGACGTTTTATTATTCCCCTTTTACAGGCGGCATTCCGATAAAAGTGAGAAAGAGGGAGAAAAAGGCTCGGCGATAAATAAAACCGCCACAATCAGTACCCAATATTAGCACGAGAACATTTACATACATGGCCCACTTCTCTTTTTTACGAGAAACATAAAAGTGACAATTAGATTAACCTCCCCTTTTTACTACTAATGAATAATAAGATATAAAGTCTCGATAAACTCGTGAACCTGAGATGAGGTCTGTTTTTTAATATTAGATTTTCCTATATTCATGAATCGACTGGGCCCCGCAGGGTTGTTTGGAAACTTTGCGGCCATGTATGAATTTCAATGTTGAGGCCTTCTCTTTAAATAGACCGTTTGTATTCATGCTGTCCCATGTTGTAGGGGGATCACCTCTCTTCTGCTCTCGCTCTCTCTTTTTCGCGGATTAACTTTTAGACTTAAGCCTCCTGGTACTTTTAAATGGGATTTCTTTACTTTATTGTAAGCCCTCCGTAAGGATTTCCGAAACGCCTTCAAATACTAATTCATCGTCCAAAGTTTAAACTAGGTAAAGTCCGCGAGGCTTTTATTTTACGTGACGTATTTGCATGAAACTTTTTTTAACTCGGATAACAGCGGAAATTATGAGTTTCATTTGTTGCGAACAATGACGCCATAAAAGTTGCATCATCGATGTTTGAAACTTTCATTACCACTATGATATCGAATTCCCACTAGGTACCTCCTAAAACCACCCATTCCTACTAACAATGTACATTTAGGTGTTCCTTATCATCCTGCAGAATCCTTTATAATGTCTATTACTACCTGAGGCATACCACTGCATCTATAGAGCCATTATAGTCCCTAAGAACCTCTCAAAACCACCCATTACTACTACACTCTGTATAGGTAACCCCCATCCCAAGACACCTCTATAACCCCCATCGCTTCCATTACCTATGGTAATTTCTCGTTGATTCTCAATACCTTCTTTACCCAAATAGACCCTCAATTACCCTTCAATGACACCAATTATCTCTCAAAACCACCCATTACTTTTAACACTCTCTACAGGTAACCCCCATAATCTAAGATACCTCTATAACCCTAATAGCATAACCTAGGCTATAATAATATCCCGATGATTCTCAATAACTATACTACCAAAATAAACCCTCAATTACGCTTCAATGCCCTATTACCGCTCAAAACCACCCATTACTACTAAGACTTCATGGAACCCCTCACCATCCAAGATACCAATATGTATATGTAACCCCAATAGATTCCATTACCTATCTTGTTGATCCTCAATACCTCCACTACCTAAATATGTGCATGAATACATCCTTATTCAATGACACCAATTACCTCTCAAAACCACCCATTACTTAAAACACTCCCTACAGGTAACCCCCATAATCTAACATACCTCTATAACCCCAATAGCTTAACCTATAGGCTATAATAATATCCCGATGATTCTCAATAACTCTACTACCAAAATAAACCCTCAATTACGCTTCAATGCCCTATTACCGCTCAAAACCACCCATTACTACTAAGACTTCATGGAAACCCTCACCATCCAAGATACCAATATGTATATCTAACCCCAATAGCTTCCATTACCTATCTTGTTGATCCTCAATACCTCCACTACTTAAATATGTGCATGAATACATCCTTATTCAATGGCACCAATTACCTCTCAAAACCACCCATTACTTAAAACACTCCCTACAGGTAACCCCCATAATCTAAGATACCTCTATAACCCCAATAGCTTAACTTATAGGCTATAATAATATCCCGATGATTCTCAATAACTCTGCTTCCAAAATAAATCCTCAATTACCCTTCAATGCCCTATTACCGCTCAAAACCATCCATTGCTACTAAGACTTCATGGAAACCCTCACCATCCACCAATATGTATATGTAACCCCAATAGCTTCCATTACCTATCTCGTTGATCCTCAATACCTCCACTACTTAAATATGTGCATGAATACCTCCCTATTCAATGACACCAATTACCTATCAAAAACAACCCATTACCACTAGCACTCCATATTATAATATATGGCACATAGGTAACCTATGTGGCATATAGATAACCCACATCATCTAAGATACTTACGTAGCCAGCATTACCTATACATGGTTGATTACTACGCTTTTATACTGTTTCCCTCATAGTCTCGATGATTCTCAATACCTCCATCACCCGAAAATCCCCTCAACTAGTTCTCAGAACACTCATTGCTACTAAAAGAACCCCAATATCCAATAAGTCCATGTTCCATAACGTTTTTTGCTTTAATTACCCCAATGATTTTCAAAACACCTTTCACTCACCATTAACACCAGCTTCACTGGATTCCCACCCCTTTTCAAAAACGTGGGTTTGAGTTCGGTATTTTTGAGGAATTTAAAATTCAGTGAAAGTTTAGAAGGGAAAAAAGTTGGAGTTTTCAAAGGGGACGTGTCACTTTGTAAAAGGGGAGGAAGGTATGCAGTGAAAAAGGCAATTAAAATAAAAAGGAGAATCCAATATCACCTCCGATTGATCTTAAAGCACGTGTTTTCTGGCGTGAAACTCGTAAGTCAAATCAAAGGTATTTTCCCAGTATAAAAGGGCTTCCTCGGAGGAAAAGTGGAGTGGAAGGGGGGATGCAGGAATCCCAATATCCTCGACGAACGAAACTGTTCGGGAATTCACAAATTTAAATATTGTCAGGATAAAACAGCGACCCCCCCACCCAGACTTGGAACAAAAGCGGGGCAACTGAGTCCTCTTTATTGGTGCCACCGGATTTATTACACGCCACACGATTGCATCCGATGCAGGGCGGATTAAAAAAAAGGCCAAGGCTCTTTATTGCGAGCCTCTTTAATTTATGACGTTGGAACTTTTATTTTGACAATTATCAATGCCTATCCTACATAAAGAATTGCTTTTATCTTCAACTCTTATTTGTCGGAAGACTCTCCTCGAATGTTTTGATCAAATCGTGTATGTAGGTCCGCATTTCGAACATATTCAGATTTCTAAACCCTTTTATTCGATTTATATTCGCTATAAAATTATTCGCGCTGTCAACATAATCCATCGTTTCGTTTCGAAAATAGATCAGCTTGTCCAAAGCCTCACCTTTTCTCACCGTTTCTAAGTTTTCATCCATTAAAACGACATCGCACATTTTGGCCACGTCATTTTTCAACTCTTCCAATGCCATTTTCAAATGATTCACGTAGATTTGCATTATTTCTGAAAGGTTTTTTATTTTTAAATCCACGTCGGATGCAAATTTTTCATAAGACGTTTCTGCATCTTGGTTGTGTTCTGTCCAGTAGTAATGTATGAGTTTAGGCCGTAAAATACGTAAATTTGTCAAAATGTCGTTTATGTAATGAATTCTCAATTTTTCATTCGGAATCTCGATTTTTTCAAATTTTTTTCGATACCTTCCGATCAGGTTTTCTGCTCTGCGTGCCGTCTCTAAATTCGCTTCGTAATCCACTTCATCGCATTCGATGTACTTGATAACTGGCATTGTTTATTCTGTGTATCCTAATGTCATATGTTTAATGATAAATAAAGGAAAACCCTTGAATTTAAAGTAAACAAGATAAAGATTGAGAAATAAACGTTCCGTTATCCTAGGATGATATCTTACCGGATAAAAATACACTTCTAGCATCGTACCCTACACCTGCCTTGTCCACCACACTACACCGTACCATACGCCAGCTCACCAAAGATTGAGTGTAGCACCGAGTACCCCATCTTCCATAGGCTCTACATACGTTATACTTCCATGCTTAAGGGAAATTTCTGCCTACTAGAACTCGCCATATTCTACTCACTATACCCTATGGATTATACCAACCATAGCATGCCTCATGTTCTATGCACCATTTTCGTTCTCTCCATACATACCACCATACACTGCACCCAACCAACTCCGTTAGAATAACCACTTTATCACGTTCTCATCATTCCTTGCATCGCACAGCACACCTCATACTCCCGTGAGGGTTGCCCCATTTCCACCACACCACGCACCCACCATACCTCAATTCCCTAAAGCTTGAGGATAGCAACATAGAGTACCTCATAGTCCATACCCACCGCATTTCATACTTTCTTGCTTAAGGGACACTGTATCTACCTAAAGAGTAGAACCCAACTTGCATACCTCATTGTTCAAACCTACTCACTACCCCTATGGCTTACACCAACCATGACATACATCTTGATACACCATTCCCGTACTCATGGTATCTCATGCACACCACCCTCCGTAGAATACCCACTTCTCGTGCATCCCTATCTCACAGCACACCTCATACTCAATGATCATGAGTGCTGCTCCATTCCCATAACTTTTCCCCATCTCCACAAATCCATTCATTTCTAACGACCCCTCCTTGACCCTCAATTTACTTTTCGATGAAGTTAAATTACAATATCGATTACTTTATTCCCAATAAAAGTACCTTCAGCCCATTAACTCTTATCATTAAATTAGTTTATCAAAGCGTAATTGTTTTCAAACATCATCGCTCAAATTTTCGTTTAATTGATTCCTCCCATATCTCCGCTTTATTCCTACAGTGTGGCTGAATTAATAATATAAAAAAAAGGACATAAAAGTAATCCCCAACATGGCTCTTAATCCGGGATCTTAAAGGTTATTAAAATTATTATTTAATACGGAAAACTGGTTCGGTAAAAAGTAATTTCGTTATATTAATCCTTGTGATATACGCTGGCTTTTTAATCGGTTTTCGTTATTAAAACTGTTCTTTTAAATGGAGAATTTTAAGACCTTAATATCGACGTTAGCAAACGGTTTCCACCTGTGCTTTTCCTTTAATTGCTTCCTATATTTTGTCCACCCCTTTTTATTTAAAAACAAAATCCACACCAGAATTGTATGTTAGGGACGGTCCTTATTCCTCGGGAATGACATAGAGCGACATTTTTCCTCGAAACTTTTCCGATGAGATCTTTTAGGTGGACTATGACACTTTTTAGGGAGATTTTGGCCTTTCCAAGCCAACAAATACAATTTTTGGGTAGGGACCTCTGAGAAGACTTCATGTCCTATATAGCCATTATTTCAGACATTTAACCCTCTTGGGTCTGTTTGAAGTGTGACAATCCAGTTTTTGCACTTCCATAGCTGATTGCCTTTTATTGTAAAGATTCGGCCTAGGAAAGATTGATTTTTATATTGTTTGACGAGGAAAAGCGTGAAATGTTACAAATGAACGAATCTTTTTTGAGGGGGGTGAAATTGGACTGGATCCAACTGAGCTTTTATCTTTTACTTTGACATTCATCTTCCTAGCACCTAAGCCTTTACTAACCTGATATATATTTCGGTTATTTATAACCTCGCGAAATTCCTTTTTGGCTTTCATTACGAATCTTAATGGCTACTTATAATTTTTTCTCTGAAAGGATTTACTGCTCAAGTTTCGTGTGTAAAAAAGGAAATTTTTATTGAGAACGTTGTTATGAAAGGAAAATATTGATTGTGTTCCCCTTGGGAGAGAGGTGAAGGTCCAGATGTTGCGGTCCAAGGTATTGGCGAAGGTGGTCAGTTGCAGTTTTATTAGAAACACTCTTGGAATAGGGATGATGGGAGATGTTCCCTACACATGTCCCTCCCTCCCTTTATTACTCCTTCCTTTCACTTTTATACCGGACCCTTCCACCTTATTTTTATGAATAAAAGGGACTTTTCCCTTATGTCAGTAGAAAGAAAAGCAATTTTTTTTCCCTTCATCTCTTTCATTCTACGAGAGGAAAATTAGTCATAATTTAGAGTCTCGTATATTTAGTACTTCAAACGAAGAGTAATAAACAAGTAGGAAATATGTTGAGTAAATGCTGCATTTAGAGCTCGAAATAGAGGAGTCGTTTCCACCTTCCCTTTTGCTATAAATAAAGTCGCGTTTCCAGAAACTAGGGCGTTCGGTCATTTAAAAAATAATTAACAAAACAGGAAATTAGAGGCTACGAAAGACGCTAAAATGGGTGGCAGGAAGTGAAGAAGGTCGTGATTTTTCTAAAAGTATCATTTTTTCGTTTTTTTTCAACTAAAGTGTTTGTCTCGATAGGACTCAAACATTCTCCTCTTCATACACTATCATTCACCCTACAACGCTCCTCACTACCCCCTACCTCAAATACCCTTCCTAAACTACCCCCTCCCACATCTAACCCTATGACTACCCCCTCCTTCATTTAACCCTATGACTACCCCCTCCCCTACTACTACTTCCTCCTCATATACCCCCTCCAACTGACCATACCCAAAACTACCCCTTTCTTCAACTTCACTGTAGACGGGGCACTCCCCAACTTCTAACAACATAACTACCCCCTCTCTTCCCCTTCGATTACCCCCCCCCTCCCCTCCTTCTCTCAACTACTCACTTCCCAAACTACCTACCTCTTCCCCTGCTGCTTCTCGAATACTACTCCCTCCCTCAAAACTACAGGCCACAAAAACTGCCCCCTTCCAAAACAACCCTCATGACTACCCCTTCCCCCAACGCAGCAGAGACTGGTGTTTATTTACGTTTTATATGTAAGATTGTAATCAGTCTCGAGAAAAATGATGATAAAAATCATAATGGATGAGATGGGTACATTTTAAGGACCCTTGAAGTAATGAATAGAGAGAAGGGGTTGAGATAATTCACTAACTCTTGAGGGTGTGGATGGCGTAAAGGAGTTTAAAGTAAAAGGGGGTACGAGTACTAAATCAGGGAGTGCCTCGTCGGCTAATAGCGCATGTTACACCGGGTTACCTTTACAACGGCATAAATCCAGAGAGCCGAACCATCAATTTACACCAGGCTCACAATGACGATGTAATTGCTCAGCCCCCGGATATTTATTAGCGGCATTCATTACCAGAGGACGGGAGAGACTGGGAAAACGTTTAAATTTAATTCACTTTTACGGTTTAATTGGTCGAATCTCCTGGCCGATATCCATCCCCAACGTCAGTATTTACGATGTCCAATTCGTTTGTTCCATGTCGAACATTAAAATAAAAAAGTCGATTAATTTTATGTTAAGGGGGAAGAAGAGGAAGGTGGCTGTTAAGTAATAAGATAAACAATCAGTGTGGAGTGGACATCGGGTGGGATGCGGACCACTTGCCCAGCATCCGGACCGTCCCAGGAAATAAGGGGTGAGCCTTCCCTATAACTAGACTAAATCAATTCTGGAAACCCTCCTGTACCGTTATGTCTTGGCCACATCCTCTACTTGATTTAACCCTCTAGAGGGGGAAAAAAGTAAAAACTTTCCTTATAAACATTAGAGGCTTAGCACTGCTACATCTGTGATATGTAATACCTGTTTTTTGGCCAAAGAATTGATGCCAACGGATTCTTCACGCCATGAACTATGCGAATTGATAGTACTTTTGTCTTTTTTCATAAAAAAGGGTGCCACGACCTTCCAGGGAGGCGCTGTTCCTCATTTTCATGCTGCTTAGTTTCGAGTTCCTACTATGACGCACCCCAAAAAACGACTGCGTTTAGTGCATTTTTAAATGAAGAATTAGAATCTGGTTCCATAACAATGTGTACAAGCAAACTAAACCTTGTTGACAATGGGCTAATAAATTCAGGCGGGGAAATAAAATCAATCCTGTTACCATTCACCCGGTGGTTCACAAATGTGAATTTTCAATTGCCCACCCCACTCCTATCAATTCTATTTGCATTTACCACGCTTAAAAAATACATCCAATCCCTCCCTTATCAATTCAATACCATTATTGTTCGAATCCTATTAAATTGCAAACTCGTGTTAATTAATTTAAAGGTTATTCGTGACTTCTCGACTTCTTTAATTACTTTTTTTTATATCGAGGATTTTACGGTTTGCTTTTATTTCGTGTAATAAAGCTTCCTGTTAAGATCTTGAGGAAGTCTAAAAGCATCTATATTGCGAAAGATAAAAGTGATAGGGTGTACGAACAAAGGGGATGTCTAGTAACCCCTGATAATGGTCAACCACGTCTCTATGTATCATATAACCCCCTTATATATATCAAAATTCTGTGACACATGCACTTACTTTTATTGTTTTTGTTTCAGGTAAGTGATGTCTGAGGTGGCGACGTTGGGAGGATTAACCGCTTATACTAATAACCTTGACAATAGGTGGATTGGAGAGGGAGAATCGAAAATCCGTTGATAAACAGGACCTGTGAGCGTCAGACTGGAAATAATGGGCTTTAGCACCTTTGTGTGCTTTCTCTTGTTTGCTGAGCGTGTTGGGGCTAAACAGTTACATTGAAAAAAGCAAAAAGGGAGAGAGTGAGATAAAAAAAGGGAGGCCTGCCAAGAGACGTTTGAATACAGAAGGGGATTTGTGACAGATACAGATAGACCGCGCCGGTAAATGTTTGCTTGCTGTAATTGCAGACACGATGTTTGCATAATCTTGGATTGGCAGGGGCGAAAAAAAAAGAGGCAGAAAAAAGTTTCTCTCCAATCGGATTTTATTTGGGAAATGTCAATGAGCGCTAATGGCCGAACTAGAACAATATTGAGATTTGAATAAAGCAAATAGAATTTTGCGTTTAAAACAAAGGGGATGCGGTTTTTAATACGCTTCGCTAATTGATCAATATTCACGTTGTAGATATTTTATGTTGTGTTGTTGACATAGCGATGATATGAGGGTTTAGGCAGGAGAGCGACGGTTGAAGCAAAACGTCATGGGACTTCACTTACGCATCGATGGTCACCCATGCCAGGTAACACGCCTCTCCGAGCACCCTCCATTATCATAACATGTCAAAAAAACGTTTTTTAAAGAATCTTTTTCAAGTTAATAATTAGGTTGTAAACATGGTAATTAACAGAGTTATAAATTCCTATTCGAGAGAAGTTTGGAAGGTGGTGTATATAAGATATATGAAGTAAAGTTAGTCACGAAGGAAGTAGCAAGTTAGACTGGTGTCACAGGCAGGGATTCTCCAATTAGTATTACTTAGGCTTGGTTCCCTTTCCTCAGCCCTCTTAATTATTTTTAAGTGGTGCGGAATTGTTACAAGATTGTAACTTCTCCGTGTAAGTTTTATTTAATTATCCGCCCTTTTCTCGTCGAGATAAGATGGTTGGGGGTTCCTCGCGGGCGCGACAGTGGCCTCAGAGGTAAATTAGACAACAAACGCCCTAATTTACCGTCCGTATCTTCTCGAGATATACTGAAACTCGACTAATTGCTACCTTTTAACCTCCTCTTTCCGTCTTGACTTTTCCCTCCAAGTTTAAATCAAAACAAACTTTTGAGAACCACTTAAGAAGATAGAACTTTCCCTAAACTAATTTTTTAAACAGAATCTCTTTAATATCAAAGCTTTAATCATTAAAAGCTCACCCTCCATGTATGACAAAAATACCTAAAAAGCCATCTGTATAACCGATAAATCGTCAAGCCCCCCCAGCAGCTTTTGTTTGAACGAAATCAATCGCGGGTTCGTGTCGAATAGGTCGGCTGTAATCAGCATCATTTCGAATGGACGCCGCACCTCGATTGTCATGTTCACCTTCCATTTATTTTCGATTCGCCCCATTAAACACATCCCTCTACGGTTTATTTCGTTCATAACGAGCATTCAGATCATACTTGTTTGGGCGTTTCGTTCTCTCTGAAAAGGGGACCGTTTGTTTTGTTATCCGGATTTGGAGTGCTGGAGGATCGCAGACATCTTCAAGCAGTCACCTAAGCGTTCGCCTATCATTAAAGAGCGCATCCGAGCAATGCCATACCATCCTACGACACCAACCTCTTTTCAAGGGAATACGGGCGTTGTCCGAAATTCCTCACAACATGAGTGCCAGAAGAAGGAATCTGAGTATCTTCTTCTCTGCCCAAATTGGATCTCAAGGTTTGGGATTCTTTTTTGCTTGAATGAAAGTATCTTATCCTGGACAGCATCAGAGAAGGCGATGCCTCCCCAATACTGCATGAACTTGAACATTTCTAAAATCCGTTGTTACAAAACTAGAAGTTTGATACGCTTTTAACCCCGATTTCGATTTGCCATTTGGAAGCATTCGTTTGTGACTTTTGCAGCGGTGTCGCTTCGTTATTTATTTGGTTCTTGTTCGATTCAAACCGAGGCCCTGCATAATACTGGCATAACAATAACAGTTTCACGACCTAGCCGTTCATTCTATCCCCGTCAACGGCAAGAAAAACATTCGACGCTTAATTAAATCCTATTTTGGTTGCATTCGAATATGCGAGCGTACCGGATATTAAATCAAAAGGAGAAGGGGGACGAACTAGGGAAAGCCGCAATTAAAATTGATGATTTGTTGTGAAGAGTCGGCTGAGGCCATTAAACGAGCTTGAGGTCAATAAATTTGTGCCTGAAAAGGGCCCGCATATCCACCCTTCGAAATCAAACTATCCTGGTCGTCTTGAGAACCTGTTGAATCATCTCATTTTTAAAACGGAATTTAAAAATTTGGGAAAGTAGCAGATGTAAGGTTAAATTCTTCATATTTATCTTCAATTAAAACCCTCTCAAGAAGCTGTAAAGGGGGTTGTTTTTTCCCTGACGTGGTAAGGAAGGGTTGCTGTTTACATGCTCAAGGGTAGCAAAAGGGATCCTCTTAATCAAATAGGGATTCTAAATGAAGACGGATTGTCTCGAAACATCCCCTTGCGCAACCCTTTATACATCGATCTACCTTCTTAAGTTTCCACCATGAAGAAAATCACATTAAGAAAATAACAAATATTGATGATTAATAATTCCCCATGCTTTTATAAAGTCGGAAATGGAATTTTAAAGGGGAAGCGGACGTGGGGAAAGGCAAAAACAAACAGAATGGCCGATCAGAGTCCGGACCTTCTCTCCCCTTTTGGTGGACGAAATAAATTATTCAGAGAGAGTACTCGTCGAGTTAACCGGCTCGTTAAGGTGGCCGAAAGTGGACGAATTAGCAAGGCCCTCTTATCCTACGCTAAAGTCCTCTTTTAGACTCCCCCCTGTAATGGGATACCCGAAACCTCAGAAATATTAAATGCCCTTTTATACACCGAGCTGAAAATTTAAAAAAATCAGGTGCCTTCAGTGGTTTAGGGATCTCTCCCCTTTAGAAAATATTAATAAACAATTAAGGGATTAAATTAAGGTGCCACGTTGCTTTAAGCGCTCAACGTTTTTTCCTCTCTCTTTCCCTTTTCTCAAGCACTTGGCACCAGACGTTCTTAAAGACAAAAGGTAATTTTACAACTCGTTACAGTCCCAAAGCTTTATTTGAGACATTACGAAGGAAACCTCAGGAAATGTGAAGCCTCTGTAAAATCCAATTACTGATTGTTTTCTCACATTATTTGGTGAAATCCTACAAGGTGGATGACTAACTTTTCTGAATCATTCCTTCAATCCATCATAGTAGCTCTTGAGTGCTTAGATGGCCTGAACCATTGCTAACGTCTCGTCCAAACACTGTAATCTTAGAAGCCTCACTGAAATGCTGAAGATTTCCAAAACGCTGGAACTTTTGAAAATCCTGTGCCAGCTAGAGAGCCGATTATCTGCCAGACTTTTGACCTGACGAAAAAAAGTATATAAGTAACCCCCCCTTGGATTTTAGCGATGAATCGATTGGCATCGATGACATTCCGATCTGACCTACAGGGTGCCCCAGAACGACCCTAACTTCGTTATTTTAAATACGAACCCTATGTTTTGACGATGGAAATTGATTCTACGCTTGATTTCTAGTAACTTTTACTTAGAACACTTTTTTATAGGACCAAACGTTTCGAAGAATTGCTGCTCCACAGTAACGTCTTCAAAACTCAAGAACGTTTGGTCTTATCAAAAAAATGTTTTAAGTAAAGTTTATTGGAAATCAAGCCTAGAATCGAATTGCATTGTCAAAATATAGGGTTCGTATGAAATATAACGAAGTTAGGGTCGTTCTGGAGCACCCTGTATGTCATACTCAAAAGTTATCGATGCCAATCGATTTATCGCTAAAATCCAATGGGGGTTTACTTCGATAATTTTTTTCTTCAGGTCATAAGTCTGTCAGATAATCGGCCGGAGCTGACACACCCTGTATACGATAAAAAAAAATTTGGTATTTTTAATTTTGAAAAAATTGATTTTGGAGAGGAAATAAGCGGATTTTTTTATATTAAAATCGTACGATGTTTAATAAGGTTGGGCTCAAGAAGGGGGAGTTAACGCCGAGTGGAGAAAACGGCGACAATTTTACTTCGGACAAAATGTATTTATAAAATATCTCAATGGAGTGGCGTAATCTAAATTCAAGACTTTTATCGCCCTTTTATACGGTTTTCAAAGTATTTCCCCCTTTTCGACACCGTTAATTTTGAAACAGGTGTTTTTTAAAGTTTGGGATTTGTTTGGAACAAAGTGTTAAAAAAAAGTTTCTTTTTTCAAGGCACTATCTGTGTACATGTGTGGTCTTGGGCCTCTCTAAGGACTTTCTATAAAAACCCGATAAAGAATCAGAGGGTATAGCAAAGGGGAGAATCGAAGCGTTTGATCCCCAGGGAGTGGGTGGGAAGATAACCGCCTTAGATCATACTAAGTCACCTTTAGTATACCTTCGCTTTTTATAGAATCCTCGTAAAAAGAGATTTATGAATATTTCCCGTATATTCACACTAACTTTCTCGTGGTCTAGTTTTAGTTTGTGGAATTGTGGGGATAGTGGCAGGGGCATGTCTGCGCCAAGTCAACTGAGATCCCTAATATCCGGATGAGACTTGTACTTCAGCAGATGTTGCTATCGAGGTGCACCCGTCACCCTCTCCCATCCAAACGTTCAATTAATTGTCATCTCGCGTAATTCATACCCTTCAGATTTCGATCAAGCCAATACGTTTTTTTCTTCACAATTTCCAGATGAAAATGAGATTTTAAGTTTTCTGATGGGAAGTGGATGGGAAGTAAAAAGTTAAAAAGTATTAATTAGATTGATGTGTTGCGCCAGAGGTCAGAAGAGAAGAAGAAGTAATAGGGAAGTAAAAGGCGGGAAGACTAAGAAGTAGTTAAGTGTGAAAGACGGAACAATGGAGCCTTATCTGAGTCTTAATTAAATTAATCCAAGGAGGACATCTTAGTTGATTAATGGAGCGAGACTGCCTTTTGTTTTTAGACTCGGGGAAAAGCCCTGGGAGGAGGGGGGAATGAAAAATAATTATTTATGAAGTCCCACGAGATAAGGGCTGTTCATTAGGCTCAGTCGACGGGGCATTTCTACTGGGACCTTAAGAAAAAAGGACCTTAAAAAAGAAAAAAAAAGTCGACAAAAAATTGTTCCACCTTTTTTGGCCCCATGCCACTGTGACGTGTCCATCGGAGTGTAAGCCTGCTAATAGATGCACACGGGACGAATACAAAAGGCTGACCTCTGGCTGCCTTTGACAAGCAATTACGTGAAGGGGAGCAAGAAATTGTACAACCCTCTCACATGGAAAAAAAATTGTATATGTATAAGTCCTCTCCAGCTCATAAGATGGAGAAACAAGTTACCGGGCTTGATAGAAATGAAATTGCAATCATAAGTCTTCCGGAAAACGGTTTCACTAAACGCAAATGTTCCCAACAGGCGAAATGTTTAGAAGGGAAATTGTAACTTTTGTTTTATTGCTTAGCATTCTTTAAATTTAATGGCAAGCCGAATTCATAGAATTAATGAGCTCATTTTGGACGTAAGAGGGGGTTTCGTAATTTTCATGGATTCGTCATATGACTAGACAAAATGTGGTCGCTAATGGGTAATGACTGATGAGAAATGACTTGAGGAAAAGGAGGTCCTTGATATTTCAAAAGGGTGTTTTTGACGTGTGTAGGAAGGACAGACGGGGGCTATCGGAGGGTCCTGTTCACTCAAGCTAGACTTCTGAGATTCCCACCCTTCCCGAACATTTTCGCCACCCTTGAACTCCCCCAACGTTTTTCCGGACCCCGAACGGAAAAGCCCTGCGATTGTAAAAGTTAAAGAAAACGGAATTCGGAAAAACTTTCCACGTCTATTTCCTCCCTTGTGACTTCTTGCATTTTACGAACGGGGAAGAAAAAAGCGAAACTCCTCTGAATATCTTACTTCAGGATATTTGTTCGGATTATTCCTATTTCTGAGCATAGAATTAACTTAAACCTTGGATTCTGGCAAGGGTCCAGCAGATCAGGTACACATTATTGATGTTCATTTGTTCCATCCTATCTTCACCAAATTTTCACCATGTACAGGGTAGGGCCTTTGTAGGTTGGGGTATCTAGGGATACGGTAGCATTCCACCCCGCCAAAGGAGAATGCCGTAGATATCCTCCAATCTTCACCAATGTTCACCTATTTTGTTTTACGAGGTTGGGATATCTAGGGACATGCCATCGTTCCATCCCGCCAATTTTCTGCAGATAATGCTGCAGATAAATACTAAGCAAAATTTGACCATAATACAGGTAGGGAATTAAGATGTTGGTCATCTTGGGGGTATGCAGAGAAGCTACTTTTTGGGTTCATTCTCCATTTCTACCAGACCTTTTTAAGCCATCATGTTGGATGCAATGAATTTTGAAATGTGATACCACATGGCTCCAATTATGAGGCATACGACCTCATGGTGGAGACCTTATGAAAGAATTTTCGACGAGATGGAAACATGATTTCTCTGTCGTTAGCACTTAAGAGTTAAAAAACACATCGATTCCTCCGGAACTGTGTAATTTAGACGCTGAGGAAGTAAAAATCTCCGAAAAAACAACTTCCCTACAGGGTTTACGACAACCGGAACATTAGAGCTCTGACATCTCGGCGTCGAAACCGTTCGTACGATTTATTATTCCGTCCCTTAAAAGTGCAGTGTATATGACCGGTGAACCGTAGACTCCAGGAGAAGACTTGAAAGTCACCCCCGTTACGTTTTGACATGGGGACGTCCCTCTTTGGTTTATTCATGACTTCACCACATTAATCACGGGGATGAATCAATAAGAACCGTTTTCTTCCACGTTTCTGGAAATGACTCAGGCTAAAATCGCATCTGATAATCTCGGGACCCTTCTTACATTTTCGACTCCGTATCAACGTCCAATTACTCTCTTAATTTGCCATGGCAATCTTCCATCCCCATGCTCGTAAACTGGCTGAGAAGTCCTCAAGGGTCCTCTTAGATTTTGTCTGTTTGAAAAACTCTTTTTAAGGCCTCAAATTAATGTGACCGTTTATAAAGTGTTTATTTTAAGAACGTTTACGTACTAGGATAGCTCATCTGTGGGCCACCTGTTCTGAGGTAACGAACTCCCTCTACATTCCTCAAGTGTAAACAGGTCCTTTATGAAGCCCTTTCGAATAAACAAGAACAAAGGGACCACACACACTTTGTTTTATTAACCTCTTCTTGAAAAAGACAACCGTTACAAGATGAAGCCATTATAATAGAAAAGCTGTGAAACGTATTCTGCTGTGGAGTATGAAAAACTTAAATGAATTTCAGAGCTGGAGATACGGTATGGCAATTAAAAGAATGGTTCCGCTAATAAAGAAATTGAAAGTAAAGGGGAGGTAAAAGGGCGATTAAAAGCAGAGGTTTAGCCCTGTAGGTTGGGAAAGGGAAGTCTGAAGGTTTTCCATATCTCATTTTAATTTGAATCAAAATTGAAAAATCTGTTTCAAAAGCCGCCCCCCGCTTTTAATTAAAGTATTCAGGCGAAGGGGATGGAAAAGAAGTTGCCTAATTTCTGTGGAAGGGTTGATTACAACCGTCCCTCCTTCTCCCAGTGTTCCTACACCTCCCCGCTTCCTCCGATATCCTTTGCACGTCATTTATTTCCAAGTTTATTTTTAAGAGAAAAGGGGGGCGAAATTATTGTCCACCAGAATATGCTTGAATGATCGCTTTTAACTGTTTGAATTCATGGAAAAGAAGGCAGGGAAAAGACAACAAACAGGATCGGATAGGGGCTAGAGCTGCTCCGACGGGATTCTGCAGGGCCGGTCATGGTTCACTTTTTAGCTTGAATTTTTGATCCTTTTTGGACACTAGGGGCCCTTTTTAGCTTGATTTTTGATCCTTTTTGGACACTTAGGGCCCTTTTAGCTTGATTTTTGATCCTTTTTGGACACTTAGGGCCCTTTTTAGCTTAATTTTTGATCCTTTTTGTACACTAGAGGCCTTTTTTAGCTTAATCTTTGATCCTTTTTGTACACTGGGGGCCCTTTTTAGCTTGATTTTTGATCCTTTTTGGACACTTAGGGGCCCATTTTAGCTTGAATTTTTGATACTTTTTGGACACTTAAGGGCCCTTTTTAGCTTCATTTTTTAAAATCCTTTTTGGACACTTAGTGGCCCATTTTAGCTTGAATTTTTGATACTTTTTGGACACTTAAGGGCCCTTTTTAGCTTCATTTTTTTAAAATCCTTTTTGGACACTTAGGGGCCCATTTTAGCTTGAATTTTTGATACTTTTTGGACACCCCTTTTAAGCTTCGTTTTTTAAAATCCTTTTTGGACACTTAGGGGCCCGATTTAGCTTGAAATTTTGATCCTTTTTGCTCACTAGGGGCCTTTTTTAGCTTCATTTAAAAAAAAAATCCTTTTTGGACACTTAAGGGCCCATTTTAGCTTGAATTTTTGATACTTTTTGGACACTTAAGGGCCCTTTTTAGCTTGATTTTTTAAAAATCCTTTTTGGACACTTAGGGGCCCATTTTAGCTTGAATTTTTGATACTTTTTGGACACTTTAGGGCCCTTTTTAGCTTCATTTTTTTAAAATCGTTTTTGGACACTTAGGGGCCCATTTTAGCTTGAATTTTTGATACTTTTTGGACACCCCTTTTAAGCTTCGTTTTTTAAAATCCTTTTTGGACACTTAGGGGCCCGATTTAGCTTGAAATTTTGATCTTTTGCCACTAGGGGCCCATTTTAGCTTGATTTTTGATCCTTTTTGGACACTTAGGGGCCCTTTTAGCTTGAATTTTTGATCCTTTTTGGACACTTAAGGGCCCTTTTTTAGCTTAATCTTTCATCTTTTATCCTTTTTGTACACTGGGGTCCTTTTTAGCTTGATTTTTGATCCTTTTTATACACTAGAGGCTTAAAAAAAAAGAACTTTTACTGATTAGGGATGGTCTCGATTGCTAAGAGACCGACCTCAATAGCCTCCTTTCCTCCGGAAATCCGCTTTTAAAAAATTAAAATTATTTCTTTTAGTAGTCGCCTCTTTCGTTCAGTCATCATGGCGTCCAGATTCCTCTTCTACCTGTCGACCTTCCCACCTGCCATTTCCGACCTCGTTCTCCCATTGTTTAAAAAATGGCCCCTCAAGAATCCTCCACCTGAAACGAACAGATTTTTCTTTTCTGGTTATTAATAGGTTTTAAACATGTGGATCGAAATAACCTTTTTATTCCCAAGACTTTTTTTTCTCCTTTAGTTCAGTCCATATATTTTCTTTTTTTTCCCTCCTTTTATTTTTTTTTCTCTCTATAAAGGAATGCGTTTAACGGCCCTGAGAACTACCTAGACCCAAAAGGTATTTAAGGTGACAGGAAACCGACCCATGTGTTCACGTCGTAAATTTATCCACAAAAGAATGTTCTAAAGAGAAAATGGAGGTAAAAAGAATACATTGTCTACATTTTTAAAAAGTTAAAATAAAAATAAAATTGTTTATCCCAAAATAAGTATTTTTTGTTGTCATTCCACTGTGATACCTTTAAAGATTAAAAAAGTTGAAAAATAGGAAAGAAAAATATGGGAAAAGTGTGATTGTTTTGGATAAAAGAGGGAAAAATTCGTTGGATTTAATAATGAGGCTGGGATTAAGTTTCTCCCGTCTTTCGCGGTATTGTTATGACAATTTGTGTCATGGGCCTTTTCTTGACGGGAAAGTTAAGCCCGAACCGGTTGAAAGTTTTAAATAAAATTCCCTCTCAATTTTCAAGTTGGCGAATTGGGAAGGAGATTGGCGGATAGGTAGGAGATAGGCGGATGGAGGCTGCGAAGGTGGCGTCAAGAGGTAAAGAGAGAAAAAAGAGAGACCATCTGTACAACGTGTCCGCCATATGGGGACCTACGTGACTTAGACACCTTTCCACATATTTATTAGGTATCCTTCCCACCTCAAACGTTTTCCCCCCTTTTCTTTTTTTCTCTTCTTCTTCAAAGTGCCCTCCTCCATACCTGAAACGTCACCTTTCAGACCCCCTTCAAAAAAAGCCAAAAGCAGATGTTCTTTTCTCAGAAAATGAGGATTGTCTCTTTTATTTTTTTATTTAAATTAACAAAAAAGGAACTTTTTTCGAAAAGTGGGTCGATACTTGGGGAGGTCGGTTGAGGCGCACGTGGAAAGTACACCTGCGCAGGTGGCAGCCAATCCGATTACACGTGGGTGGGCACCTTTAACCACCACCACCCCCTCAGGATCCCTTCCACCTGGATTTATCCGATAAACTGTATTTCGAATCCCACCCACTTTTCGATTTATGTATCACTTCAAAATAAACCAAAGTCCATGCACCCAGAAACTCTGAACAAAAGTAAAATTTTTATGAAAATAATAAAAAAATGGGATCTATTAGCTCTTAAAATGTTTGTTTTGATGTTTTTGATGAAATATCAGCTCTTGGTAGGGTAAATTTTGATGTTTTTGACTGAAGATTGTCTCTTAAATCTGCTATTTTGAAGTTTTTGAGAGAACTTTCTTTCATAATACATTGATTTTAAGGTTTATGACGAAAGTTGGCTCTCGTTAGGTTTGGACGAAAATTAAACGAAAACGTTTGCTTTGAGAATTTTCACTTAAAATTGGCTTTTAAAACGTTGATCTTGAGATTTTTGAATCTTAAAACTTTTTTTGTTTAGGTTTGTGATGAAAAATTGGCTCTCTAAATGTTGATTTTGAGGTTTTTACGAAATATCGGCTCTTAAAGTTCTTTTTTGTTGAGGTTTTTGACAAAAAAATTGTCTTATAAAAAAGAGTTGTTTCGAGCTTTTGAGGAAAATTTGGCTCCAAAATGTTGATTTTGTGCTTTTAGACTGAAAATTAGCCCTCAAAACGTTGATCTTTAGGTTTTTGACAAAAAAATTGTCTCTTTAAAACGGTTATTATGAGGTTTTTGATGAAAAATTGGTTCTTAAAATGTTGATTTTGAGGTTTTAACTCAAAATTAACTCTTAAAACGTTGATCTTTAGGTTTTTGACAAAGTCTTAAAAAAAGGGTTATTTCGAGCTTTTGATGAAGATTTGGCTCTTAAAATGTTGATTTTGTGCTTTTAGACTGAAAATTAGCCCTCAAAACGTTGATCTTTAGGTTTTTGACATTGTCTCTTTAAAATGGTTAATATGAGGTTTTCGATGAAAAATTGGCTCTTAAAATGTTGATTTTGAGGTTTTTGACGCAAAATGAGCTCTCAAAACGTCGATTTTTAGGTTTTTTACAATAAATTGTCTCTTTAAAACGGTTATTTTGATGAAAAGTTGGCTCTTGAAAATGTTAATTTTAAGGTTTTGAAGCAAAATTGGCACTTAAAATGTTTATTTTGAGGTTTTTGGCGAAAACTTCTCTCTCAAAATGTTAATTTTGAGATTTTTCACTGAAAATTGACTCTAATATGGTTGTTTTGAGGGTTGTTTAATCAAAGATTCCTGTTTTTCAAATTAGACAAGCTAGGTTTTTCGTCTAAAATAGTGAATTCGCTCAAAGCCCTGTTTAAACACTCGGTCTCTGCAGTTAAGTGTTCGAATGGTATCTCGTCTAGCTTTAATGTAAATTATGGCGTACGTCAAGGTTGCATCCTGAGCCCCCTTCTATTCTCACTCGTTTTCATTCATTCAAATGTTGGTTTTGCCATTTTTGGGTTTTATAAACAAAGAGATGTGTTTTTGACAACTGAAAATGTTGGAATTTTTGCAGGAAATCGTCTCCAAAATTGTGTTTTAGCGGATTTCTGGAGGAAAGCAGGCTATTGGGGCCGGCCTCACGGCAGCTTTCGGCTTAGAGGCTTTTGCAAAGACTTTGCTTTTTGAAGGGTTTCCAATGTTTTGGGCATGTCTGTACCCATGTATGGGACCTATTACCTAAACCAGGTTGTGAGAAAAAAAAAGTTTGTCATTTATGAACTTCCTTAAGTGCAAAATCAGTTTTATGATTGTTAATGATCGTTGACGTCATCCCGGGCCTAGAGTTTTTGACGCTTTTCCCATGAAAATAGTCGGATTCGTCGGTTTAGTTGAGTGTATTCGAGCGGAGCGTGGATTCCGATTGGTTCAGGTAAATGAGTGCCTGCGCGGTAGGCTCGAACAGGTAACTCCCACCTGTCCACGGGACGCCCACCTTAACGCCTGCCAGAATCCACCCATCCGACCGACATCCCATAAAATTCAACATCGCCTCAGGCCTTAATTATAAAAGTTGACTCATATTTTTAAATGAGTAGTGTCCGACGTGTTCATAATGAAAAAGTGTTCCGGAGGCCGTTGATTAAAAAGGCTGAATAGAACGAAAAGAGGGTCTGGAACGCTTTTATGTACCTTGAATTAAAAAAAGAAAGAAAATTCCACTAAAAGTCGATTAAGGTATAATATTTTATAGAATATAGATAATGTTGAGTATAGTTCTCTCGAAAGTCTATCAATCTCTTTTATTCGCCAATAAAAATGTAGGGAAGAAAAGTTTTTCGGGCAGAAAACGGAAAGGGGTTGGGGTGGATGATGAGTGCCTCGAAGATAAAAAGATACGAGCCCACTCTCGGACCATCAACAGTTCTAATATCTGTGTAATTTAGTGTCGGGACTTTTTCCCGTATCGAAAAGTATGAAAGGGAGGGCCTCCCAATTAAAAGTGCGCTCGCTCAGAAGATATGGGAAGATTAACGGCCTCAGATTGATGCCTGAGATTGTTGCCGATGGTGGGAGGGAGCTCGTTGGGGGTCTCTCATTTCGTCTCCTTTCCCAAGGTACTTCCCATATCTGGACCCTCGAAAGGCCTCCATTTAAAAGATTGAACCGATAAAAGGCATATGAGAAAAAGGCATCCAACTAGGGTCACCACTCATTATGCGTGATTTTACGCAACGCACTGCCTTTTTACGCATTTCTGCGACAAAAAACCCAAAGAGATAAAAGCCTCTAAGCCGTGAGGCCGACCCCAATAGCCTGCTTTCCTCCAGAAATCCGCTAATAAAGTTATATTTTGAACTATTTTTGTCAAGGAAAACCCCTTTTCGGTCTAATTTTGAACCTTTTTTTTAAAAGGAAAGACCCTTTTTAGCTAGATTTTGACCCTTTATGACAAAAAAAGACTTTTTTCACTCGGATTTTGAACCTTTTTTGATAAGAAAAGACCCTTTTCAGCTAGATTTTGACCCTCTTTGACAAGAAAAGACCCTTTTTAGCTAGATTTTGAACCTTTATGACAAAAAAAGACTTTTTTCACTCTGAATTTGAACCTTTTTTGATAAGAAAAGAGCCTTTTCAGCTAGATTTTGACCCTTTTTGAAAAGTAAAGACCATTTTTACTCTAATTTTTAACCTTTTTGATAAGGAAAGACTATTTTCAGTTAGATTTTGACCCTTTTCACTCAATTTGACTTGTTTGAACCTTTTTTTTCTTCTTTATAAGAAAAGACCCTTTTCAGCCAGGTTTTTTCCCTTTTGACAAGACACTTTTTATACAGATTATGACCCTTTTGACAACAAAAGACCCTTTTCAGCTTGATTTTGAACCTTTTGTGATAAGAAAAGACCCTTTTCAGCTAGATTTTGATCCTTTATGACAAGAAAAGACCCTTTTTAGCTAGACTTTGACCCTTTATGACAAAAAAAGACTTTTTTCACTCTGATTTTGAACCTTTTTTGATAAGAAAAGACCCTTTTCAGCTAGATTTTGACCCTTTTTGACAAGTAAAGACCATTTTTACTCTAATTTGGAACCTTTTTGATAAGAAAAGACTATTTTCAGTTAGATTTTGACCCCTAAGACAAGAAAAGACCCTTTTCACTCAATTTGACTTGTTCGAAACTTTTTTTTTCTTCTTTATAAGAAAAGACCCTCTTCAGCCATATTTTGTCCTTATTGACAAGACACTTTTTATACATATTATGACCTATTTGACTACAAAAGACCCTTTTCAGCTTGATTTTGAACCTTTTTGATAAGAAAAGACCCTTTTTGACAAGAAAAGACCCTTTTTGACAAGAAAAGACCCTTTTTGACAAGAAAAGACCCTTTTTGACAAGAAAACACCCTTTTTGACAAGAAAAGACCCTTTTTAGCTTAATTTTGAATCTTCATGGATAAGAATTGACCCTTTTCAGCCTGATTTTAACAATTTTTACAAGCATAGATACTTTTCAGACAGATTTTGACCCTTTTTGACAAGGAAAGACCATTTCAGCCAGATTTTAACCCTTTTTTTTTATATAAGAAAAGACCTTTTTTTAGCCAGATTTTAATATTTAAATGCACTATTTGCAGATAAAAATTAAAATCCTTGGAGTATGCAAAATAAAGAATTTCTTTTGGTCAACCCACCTCGAAGTGATTAGTCTATTTGGCTTCAATTCTGAGGACGCAATTATAGAAAACGGTTTCCATGAAATGCAAACTTCAAACGGGAATAACTCGCCCTAGTTTAACCTGGTTTACGCCGACACAAAAACAATGCTAATTTCGACTCCCCTTTTTTCTATTTCTGTCCCGATATTGTGGAAAAAAATCACGTTTAGGTCGTTTAGGGGAGAGAAAATTTTTTTTAAAAATTCCCGAGATGGAAAATCAAATATCGAGAAAGAAGGTGTGCCGGGGGGTGTTGCTAGATGACTCGGCTGATACGTTAGTAAAAAGGGGGATTGATTACTTTTCCTATAAAAAGTGTATCATTTTCCGTTTTCCTTGTGTTGTAGATAGTTAGAGAGGGCGATTGATTTTTAACCGGTTAACCTATTAGGTTCGGCTTTTTAATAAAGGGGGAGGCGCTTGCCCGTTGGTCATTAGGCACATATCACTCTTCCCTCCCTCAACCCCTGAATGCCGCTAATGCCCGTTTAAATGACGACCGAACCTCCCTTAATGCCTTTACGGGCGTTTTATTAAACTGACCCACCTTGATAAACTTTTGTCCCTTTTTTTGTTGTCATGCGGGGAGCGGAAATGCGATTATGTTAGGGTTCAATTCGTTCGTTAGGGGAAAAGAGGAGTCAAGGTGGGCTTTCTGGATGAAGTTTTTCCAAGTTTGGGTTTGCGACTCACTAGAGCCTGATGAGTGACATGTTCCCAACTCGCTACTGTCCCAAAGAGTGAGATTATTGAAGACGTTTGACATCATGGCCTAATAGGAGGATTCGTGTTATCTTCAGAATTGCAAAAGCAGTGCTGCTCTGCTATTCATTTTGGCAATTAGGTACGATTTAGACTATGGCTTCGTTTTCCCTCGTCTGACCATTGCCTTAGGAGATTACTAGTCGTAACCCATTGAGCTACTAGCTAGCTTTTGTGGTATGTCCAGAATGAGAAAAATGTGCTACTCTTGTAGATGGGGCCTAGCTACACCCACGAGAACACCAAAGTTATGAAGGTCGAGGTTCAAAGCTAGATGGATGACATGTTCCAAGGGTGCTGTTGTATTTCAAATTCTGCAAACCAGGAAATGGAAGATGTACGATTTGGTCGCTTCGTTCTTGAAGACGCTTGACCTATGGCTATGGCTTAGGAAATTAATTAAAAACCCAATTGAGATATCGTGGTATATTAAGAATTTGCTTTGCTACTCACTTTGTGTGATTCCCCCAAGTTTTCCTTTGATTATCTCTAAGTGTGCCTTGAATGTATGTAGATGATGAAGAATACTTGAAAAAACAAAAGATCCCCTTTTTCTTTATTACTTATTATTAAATTACGAAGCAATTAATCGAGTAGTAAAGAATTCTCTGTGTAATGGTCCAACGTGATGGAGGTAATCAACTTTTTTTCCCCCTTCTCGGGGAAGAGCAAACATTTAATTACGGTGTCTTGAAGGGCAAAAGAGAAAAAACGATGGGGGAGATGGAAAAGTGTAATGGAGCCGTAATGTGCATTTGTCTTTAGAAGTAGGTGTCAAGGAAAGTTGTTTGGTGGAATATAAAAGGACCGCGCCCCCAATTTCCCGGCCCATTAAATGCCCGTCGGTCTCTCACGGACATTTGTCAACCCTTCGCGACTCCGAATACTGATTCTCGACTTGACCATTAGATTCTTCTTTTAAAAAAGCATCCCATAGTCGCCTTAGAAGTTATTTCCTCCGAGGGGTGAATAGTAACGTGTCCACTTTTTTACCCCCCGAAACTCCCAACGAAAAGGGTCTTTAAAAAAGAACGTAAAAAATGAATGATTTTCGGTTGTGTCGGTTTTAACTCCTTTTTTTCTCCATCTCCACACCCATCCTTACAAGTTGAAGGACAGCTGGTTTTTTACATATCCTTTCAAGAAGACGGCCATCTAAATGTAAAGAGGCCCGCTGAGAAAAACACCGTAATATTGATATGGAAAGATAGGAATCCACCCCCGTACGACCTTTCTTTCCCCATATGGTATTTTTATGTTAATAACCCCCTCCCGTATGTTCAGAACTTCTCTGTTAAATGAATGTCGCCGTTTCAACTCCCTATCTTTTGGTCAAAGAGGCCAAACTGGTAAACAGGGTGTGTCAAACCTTCGTAAATAATCCAAAGGAAGAAATAGTTTTCTTCGGGCTTGTTTTCAAAGGATCGCCGTTATTGCACCATGAAGTTCGTCCACTTGGTGCTATTGAAAGTTCTAGCTAATGAGCAGCTGAGGTTGTGATTTTTAAAGCTCTTGAAATTGCTATATGCTTTGATTACCTTTGTGTAACGAGAGCTAATGTAGCTATAGAGAAACGAAGG
This sequence comes from Orius laevigatus, assembly GCA_018703685.1. Taxonomy (NCBI): domain Eukaryota; kingdom Metazoa; phylum Arthropoda; class Insecta; order Hemiptera; family Anthocoridae; genus Orius; species Orius laevigatus. The sequence continues at coordinate 25,883 of JAGWEN010000732.1, forward strand.
GGAGTCTGACGGTTAAACAAAGAAAAAGAGGGGAAATGAGAAAAGGATTTGTGTTTCGATTCTAATCTGAGTGAGCAGTTGGCGATTCTTCCTGAGATAAGAGGGGGAGGTAGCTAATACGGTCTGCGGGCATCAGTCAATCAGGTAATAATGAGCGTGGACCACATGCGGGCTTTTTCTGCTCTCCAGAGCCTTAGCTCCCCTAACGTTCAATCCCCATGACCTGTATTTATCCAAGGGCACAATGGATTAGGGACACCTAGGCACGAGGCACCCCCCGTGAGAACAACCTTCCCCTTCTGATCCGCTCAACCTACTCTTTTGATCCCCCGTGATAATCTCCTATTGTTCGACTTCATCCCTCCCCCTACCGAGTGTTTCGATCGAACGTTGTAAATCACCGACTAGTCATAGGAGACTCGTGCGATTTAGAAATAACAATACGGGAGAGACCAGTCACTTATGAAAAACTCGAACAATAGAGTCCATCCCCTTCCTCACAATTTAGTCGAAGGGATCGCATCACGTTTCTTTTTTAAATTACAAATCCAATTTGATCTAACTAATTAGAATCTACTCCGCTCCAAAGAGCTTTTATCAGATTACGAACACCGTTTACTTTTTATTAAAAGCAATTTTCAACTCCACAAAGCAACAACGCGTTATTAATTCCTTCGCTGTATGGCCTATTCGAAGCCACTGAAACGCCTAAAACGTAGTGACGAACTCAAATCTTTTGAGCAGTTGCACTTAAAACTAAAGCCCATTTGCTGAAGCTACTGGAACTTCTTGATTCTAGCAAATCAGTGGACAGAAAGTGAGTCCTTAGGTGTCTTCCACATCCATCCAGCGCAGTCAGACAGCTGAATAACTTAGCTGTGAGAATCGAACTGGCGACCTCAAGGTTTCGACATTCCAGATTAATGAAACCAGGAGCAAAAAAGATAAATCAATGAATTAGGTTGTAATTTAATAAAGAGGCCGTATCAAACTCGCTCGATGTGTAGAAAAGGGTGAATACAATTTGTGACCCCCTTAGAAGTAAAAAAAGCACATTTCATAGTTTCATCGGACACGTGTGCGGAGATAAAGCGAAAAAATCTATCGGGAATGGGGTTTTATAACGACACACGACGCTTTATGGGGTGCGACCCTTAAAGTTAATCCGATATTAAACGTACGCGTTTTTCCAGGTGGTGACGCAGGAAGATGACGTCATAGGTCGACCCTCCGGTATAATTGTATCAATCCCGGCGGCCATTCCGAAAGATTGGAGGGTGCGGAAACCCTGGTGCTTTTAGAATAAAATGATTTAATGCCTTGACTCTCCATTCGGAAAAGTAATGACCCCTTCACTCGGAATAGGTAGAGGGGATTTCTCCCGGTGCATTATATCAAAATCGCCTTTTCCCATTGAATATCCATTTTCATTTATATTTTTTAAAAGTCAACCCTTTTATTATTTTAATGGCTAATGGATTTTTGTCAAAAAACGTAATCTACAGCCTTTCCTGTCATAAGAGCTTTGATAAGCTCATGTCTGGAGCTACTCCTGACTCAACTTCCCAAATTCTTTCTCTTCTCATACACTCCAAGCTCTCGATACATCTAAGATTTGGTGTAACTTTGGTGAATTGGTGACGGCCGGACGGCACCATAGTCATACCTATGTCCAATACGATGGACAAACTTTACCTTTCCGAGTTGTCGATTTCCACGGTAATGCATTTTTTAAAGAATTTTTTACTTTTTGCTGTGCATCGGTAAATCTTGATTTCAAAGGTCGCATAATAAAGACAAAAAGCTTTGATTCTTTGTATGAAAAAAGGGGGAAGCATGAATATTAAAAATTTCATTATAAGGGGAAGCTCCATTTATGTAACGTGTTAAAGAAGGGAGATTGTTTTTCCTATATTAGTTCCAGGCGAGCTCTTCTCACTGACAACGCGACACGTGTAAATAATTCATTTTCTACCGTGGCCATTGATTGTGAGCCTCAAAACTCCCCCCTTCCACCTTTCCATCCCATTGTGTCCCCGTTCTTTTCACATGTAAATGAGGAATGAGTTTGTTATAATGTGCGAGGGTGTGGTAGGGAGTCAACCGAGCAGATGTATGCTTTATATCTGGAAGGGACACTTGTTTCTATCTTTTCCGTGTCTGGAAAGTCTTGACAGGGTGACAAATTAGAATGATAGCGATATCTTTAAGATTCTTCGAACTGGAAGGACATGCAACTTTACATACCGTCAAGTGATAAACAACTCACCAATCAGCTGCCACTTTTTGTTGTAACCTCTTGACGCTAGAGCTCCCCTCACAATCAGGGTAAAAGTATTTGAACATTCATTTTTCATGAGAAAGTTATACGCGGGGGTTTTTTCAGTAAGTGGGCTATTATTTTTAATAATAAGGCATCATCGCCTATCTTGATCTATGGCGTTCTGACCGTACCGGACCCTCCAAATAAAATATTTTTCTTCACCCTCCTCTTCCGTTTCCTTATTCCCTTTTTTTCCTCTTCTTCTTCATGTAATCCGAGTGAGTGGCGAAGGCTGACGACTGGATGATCCGAGGTGGTATTGTCGAGGCACGCCGCCTTTCTGAGTAATGCCCCACTTGCCATTCCACCCTCGTCGAGGCCCCCTTCTACCTACATTTGTTTTGCACGGACTTTATTATTTATCATATCCCTTCCCACGAAAAAAACGCATAAAAACCCTAAAAAGGTTAAACAACAATACTTTCATTTTTCGTACACATTTTTCGCATGAAACATCACTTCGTGGCTATGAGAATTGATGAATACAGAATTGTCATTTTAGGGAAGAAATCGTGTTCATTGAAGTCTTATTTGTTTCCATTGTGTCCTTTTTTTGGGTTTTCTTATTGTTGTTTGTTGGTCTGAGAAAAAAAATATATCCTAAAATCAATTGTGCTAAGCCGGTAAAAGACGATTTGGATGAGGGGGTGAGGAGGTCAGTGAACATATAGATGTGTGATTTAGTGGATCCGTGGAAGAGTAGGCCCGGGGTAATGAAGGGACAGAACAAAAGCTTAAGGGGGGCGGTGGTGGAGGGATGCCCTAAGGAAGAAAAGGGCAGAAGGTCCGGTAAATAAAGAATGCCTTAGGGGAGAATCACCTTCTATTGTCGTGGGCACAAAGCGAGGCCGTCTACCAACCGGCCGCCCTTCCCGACCGCCCTTCGGCCCTTCCTGGCTTTTAGACACACTCATTAGAATACAGGATGACACCCCCCTACCCTCCCAGTCGTCTTTTCACTGAAACCCATGATCGGACCTCTGAGGATCCCTTTTCGACCTCATTGTTCACTGCCCATTGCCTCTCCATCAACTTGATATCTCTTTAATTACCATTTTAGGAAGTTTTTCTGCAAGGTTGACGATATACTAAAAGCCTCCTTACTATAATAGCGTGAAGATGAAGCATGCTAATTAATTACATCATTTATGGAAGGCTCTGAAGTGATGCTGATTTCCTTATTTTGCGAACCCTTTTCCTCCTAAAAGGGAAAACACGAGACGAGTAAAAAGGCATTGAACGATATTTTCTTCATTAATTTAATAATAACATTAGAGTCAGCGAATCGTGAGAGAAAACAGGAGCCCCCTTTTCTTCTTCCCTTTTTGAGTCAAGACAAAGGAAGAGGGGTTACAAAAGAGGCATTGAAAAGATACGAAAACGTACCTCTTTTCAATCCAATTACTTTCCAATGACCTCTTTTTTCATTCCTTAAATGATAATAATAAAAATTAGTTGTTCAACTGAGACTATAAAAGATTTTGAACTTATTGATGTTTCTTTATGTTCCTCTGAGGTATTCTGAAAAGGATTTTCATGAAAAACACTTTTTTATATAATATTTTGTCCATGAAAGTGGGTTATAGCATTGGTAGAAAAAGTTTACGAGCGGGTGAATTCATAAGGTTGATAAAGAATAAGAATGAAGTTATAGTTGATAAATCAGAGTGAAAGAGTGATGCTCGAGAGGCTTGTCAGGTTGTCAAGAGGAAAACTACCCCTAAAGTTATTGTTATGAGTGGGACCCTCTCTTCGCCTATAGAAGGCTTTATTGGACCCCACCTTACAATGGCACAAACCGCCCGTCTCAAATATATATTTATTGCCCTTCTACGTATTAGACCTATATTGACGTCTCGGATGGATTTCACTTGGCGAATTCGTAACGAGAATTTTCGACTCGAACGCTTTCGTTTTTCATATCGAAAAGGCTTTTATTTAAAAGCGTCACTTAAGGGAGATTCCCAATAGGATGTTAGCATTAATTCTGGGCGTTATGTTTATCTTTACCTAACAATGTCCGGCTAAGCGGATTAAAGCAGACAATGCTACTTAACCAATACCGCCGGGGGAACATTAGAACCCATTAAAGGTATGTGTACCACAGGATTAGACCACTCTAAGCCTTAAATAATCATTCTAAAGCTCTCAGACCTTTCCAGTTTCCTCCTCCGTCTCAATTTATCTTTTAAACATTCTACGAAAATTGTGTTGTTATGATGGAATCGAGAGGGCAGTTAGATTGCATATCTAAAAGGTTGTATTGCACCCCCTAACGACAGATACAGCTATGCATACAGAGTCTTACCTGTATAAATATACATGCACTATTGCGCCTCCCTGCTATCTTCACCCCTTAAGGCACGTATGAGATTGCCCCTTTCTGGAATAGCTTTAGAAAAAGGGGATCGAGTTTATCTTGTTTTTAAAAATAAGGGTCAAATTGAAATTCAAACTAAAGTAATTTGTATTCAGGGACACGAAGGGGGATTCTTGGCCAAATACTGCACCTCTCAACACCTTCCTAATGCTTGGTTGATCCTCTTAGGGGAGAAGTAGTAACCGCAACCCTTTTGCCCTAATCCATTATCCATTCAGGGGTAAAGACCGATTTAAACTAACTTTTTTTCTCGTTTCAGTGGAAGTTGAAGTGAGCGAAGAAGCGTTCGTAACCGAGGTGGGAGTGGGCGCCGCTTGGCCGCCTCCTGGAGCGGAACATCTTCAGCTCAGCATGACTTTACTCACGCAAGCTGCGAGCGACAACAACGACAATGGTGAGCAATTAAAGTTTTCCTTAAGCTTATCCGAAACTAAACCGGTTATAAAAGTACAGCGTCTTTAATTGATCTAATTGCACGGGATTTCGTTGGGAGCAATTAGAACAAGACTCGCCCTTTTCTCTTCCCTCTCTTTAAACGATACTGGCTTACCTTCAGCCTCCCTTCTTACTTTTATGTCCACCCTCTTTTCTAGGGGTAGCAATCAACTTCATTATCATGAGACGTCTCAAACTGAAGCGGTTAAAAGTTAAAGCCAACGTTAATTCCCTTTAGGGCAATTAACTCCAAATTCTATTGGATCTTTTTCTAATTTATACCTAAGCCGGGACATTTTTTTTTCCTCCCATCGATTGAGATGCTGGAAAATCAGTTTTTGTAGGTTCCCTCTTTTTTATTGTAGGTGGCTTGGGGATAGAAACAAGTTGGAGAGATAAAAGGAGATTGTTACGAGCGACTGTTTCAATAAGGCTTTCACGGTTTTGCATGTGTCCTTTCCTCAGTTTACGACCTTCAGAATTGGCCTGGGAAGCTGCCCTCGTGGTTATTGCACCCTCTATTTTGACCCCGTGAGCCCTTCAAGCGTTGAGGTTTCTTTTTAGTTTTCCATAACCTGACCTAGAAAACAACTCCTTTCTTGAATAAACAAACAAAATTTTTCGAATTTTGACGATAATGGAGTTGTTAAGGCAATAAAAAGATAGAAAAAGAATAAGATAAGCACGGAACACTCTCTAATGGAGTGGGTATTATTTTAATGATATACGATAGACTCGTTGTATCTAGGTAGGGGAGGAGTGGGAGCATTAAAAAAGGGATAAAAGGCCCATTGCATACTCTTTCATCGGAGTTGCTGCAATGCCAAATAGTATAGCAGTGCACTTTAAAGGGGGCAATAATATTAATTTATTGTGAGTCTCTAAGGCCTCTGCCAAATCGCGGCCCCCTCGACCATATTAGTCTGATGGATCCTCTAGGATAGTTTCATTACGGACTCCGGAGGCCGGAAAGGCTGATTTATTTTTTGGCGGGACGCTGTGGAATTCGGCAATTTGGTCGGATCCCTTCCGCGTCCCGCGATACGGCAACAGCCCCAAAAGATTTATGCATTCGATTCTTTCTAATATTGTTCCGCTCTTTAGTTATAAATTTATCGACCTTTCCCCGTCTTGTTTATATGTCTTGGCGAAAGTTTAAATTGAGTTGAAGGAAATGGGATCTGAGAGGACACGTTATTAAAGATGTACCTCTATCGGTCTCCCTCCCGCTAATGGCTATCGAGTTGCTAACGAGCGGAGGAAGTGATTTGTTGAAAGTGAGGCTCCATGGTATCTTGGCCGGGGCCAGTAACCCTGTCCCTCGTTAAGATAAGAGGCCTTCCCGTGCCGAACGAACCAGCACCGCCATTGTCTTCCTCCTCGGAATTGCCTTTCCTAGCCAAAGGGGAAAACTAAATTAGACAATTAACTAAAGGAAATTCACCTTTGTCCTTTTGACCGAATTTCCTCCTTCAGAAACATGAAATATGGAAAATACTAGAGAAAGGCGCAATCAAAATTTCGGAATATCAAAGAAGTGGCAATAAAACGATAGAGGGGGCCCCAGGACCTGTATAACATCACTATTCCCTGTCCCCACTTAGGAAGTTTTTATGCGCAATTGAGTTTCGCGATAAGACCATCCGCCCCGCCATGTGTCTAACAAGGGGGAAAAATTCAACGACACACACTCCGAAATTTATGAAATATCGCGTAAAATCAAGATAGAGAGAGAGAGGAAAAAAACAATTTAAAGAGGAATAGTATCAGAACCAAGCGACGAGATATATTAGGGCGTATAGGCCCTCTCAGAAATAAATACCAGATCCTTATCCGAGAGTTGTAAAAATTTTCTTAGTGGGTGGATCCCCAAATATAAATATGTGAGTGTGCGGGTCCTCCCTGGGGGGGCTCCATGACACTGTTTTCATGATTTGTCATCCGGCCACCTCCTCCATGCATTACCCCCTCGTCGCACACGCGAAAAAATAAGAATTTATTTTTCATAAGTTCCTCCTTTCATTACAGGGGGTCTGAAAACACGTTAAAAATATGTTTTCTCCATTCTAGCTTTAGTTGATAAGCGTTGTTAAATAAACGGTAATAATAGGCTCATTAGAGGATTTAAAAAACGGGGGAAATTCTAGAGGGGAATCGGTGTTGTTATGTGGCTATAACGAGAATGTGTGGGCTGGTAGATACGTGGAAGCTGCCTTGACCATTAGACACGTACTGGGCATAGCGTTCAGTAATGTCAACCCTATCGAACTATTTATAATCACACACATAAACAGAATAGAATCTATAAAGCGTTATTTAGTGTGGATTGTCGATGGGGATTAACATGGGAAACAAGGGTTGAAAGTTAATCGAAAGAGAATCGATTTGTTTCGTAAAATCTTGATTATTGTCGAGACGTCGGTGAAGGTGGAGGCGCCGTGGGGACGGAACGACCCCTCCATTGTTTCCTATCTTTTCGACTCGGAACCCCCTCTCGTCTTAAAGTCCGAAATCAGAAAACCCTCTATCCGAGCTTCAATCACCTCCTCACAACAAATGGCATCGACACCCCAATCCATACGGAGGGTAAAAAAGGTTATCGGAATTTTAAAATAGAAGTTCAATTGCTCAGCATTCAATCCTATTGTTGAGGCGAAAAACCAATCCGCTTCTGTTTGAGTAGTCGAACCACCCTCGACGCAAATAACAAATTTTATGGGCCTTTTTTAAAACCCCCGACTTTAATTTGAAACCGTGGACGAATTGGCAAAGGGGAATCCTGATCTCTAGGTAGGATGAGGATTTTAAACCTCAAGGATTGCGTGATTTAGTATGAATAAGGAGAGTTCTTGCCCTTGCTATTGTTACGACATTATCTGTCAGTGTTCTGACTAATTGCACAACTTGGAGGGTAAAACTAAATTGTTTAGCACTCCAGCTCTGGTCACCTCAAATGCCTACCTTCTAATATCTTTTTGATTAGACCAAACTTGAAGAATCCCAGGAGTAATCTCCCTCTGCGATAATAGAAACGCCTGGGCTTATGTGAGCCGACCCTCAAGTTTTCCTCTTGGTTTACTTAGGTAATGGCCAGAGAGACACTCTCCTTTAATTAATTCCCCAAGAGTTTCAGACATTCCAGACTGACCACCTTACAACCCCCATTCCAGACTGGAGTGAATTAACGTAGGCTTCTAAACGACTCAAAAAGAGTTGACGTGTTTGATTAAAATTTAAGATTAGGGTCCTTGTGTATTAAACGCTCGGGGACATTTGTGTGAAGATAAGGAGATATGCTCCCTTTAGGGCTACATAAGATTCCATTACAAAGACCTGGACAGACCCTTAACTAATGGATTATACTATTAGCTATCTCCAAAGTTCGACCTCATGATTAGCATCCCCCTGCTTGGCAAATACAATGTAAAATCGATTCTTCATTACGTCACTAACCAGGTTAGTTTATCCCGTCACGCTAGCGAGTCTTGCACGTTTTTGCTCAAGAGATTTATGAACTGTATGAGGTTGTAATATCTGTTTCTCTGAGTATAATTAGATGTATTCAACATAAATTACGAAATTTTTGTTTGCTTTGGGAAAGGGGAACTATTCGGCAAGTTATGCGACAGGGTGAATAGCTGGTAGCAATTACGGTTCCTAGCCGTTCGAGCCTCTTCGCCGGCAATGCAATAAGACTGAATAACTTTGTGCCCAAGAAGGGAGGTAAGGAGTTGTGGGTTTTGGGGCCCTTTCGGATTAATTATACATTAGAAGGAGCCCTCGGAGGCTAAGGGAACAATAGCGGTCAAGGGTCAAAACCTCTTCCCTTTCAATTAGCCTAACAAACTTCTTTGACCGCGTAGCCCGGGACAACTTTGATCCGACAACATTTAATTGCTTTCATTTTCTTGTTAAAGTCTTTCACGCTCACCCGGCTCCTTATTACAAGGTCGATCCGTTTCAATTAAACTGAAACTTTACCCCATCTTATCCGGTCCACATCCTTTTTCCACCGCCATCTCTTTTAATTGGCTTTCCCAAGATTCCAATATTTTTATGCTTTTGAACTCTCAAACTTTAAATTAAGATATTCACTTTTTTTCGTCTTTAAGGAGTGTCCCTTCCCCCCTTTGCCAGTCATCCCTCCATCATTTATTTTACGGGAAAAAAATAGGTTGAAACGGAAAAGGCCAATTAGCAGTAATTATGGTGACAGGTTCTGGGCTTATGAGTGGGATCCATTGTATCACAAATAATCATTCACTCCTCCCTTCAAAACAACCCTTTTATACTATTTTTTGTTCTCTTTTATCATTTTGAAAGCACAGATAACGTTAATTTAAAACGCAATCATAATTTTAGTCAAAAATTGCGTATTCAATAAAGGGGTACTAAAAGAACGCATAAACTTGGATCCTAAAAGGGGACCTTAAAAGATAAATTGTCTTTAAATTTTCTTATGTGGAAATTAATTTCGCGTTACGTGATAAACCCAAGAGTCGACTTTGTTAGGAGGTGTTTTCTCGAGAGTTGATTAGAATTCGAAATTAGCCCGGAAGCAATTGTAGAGCCTGGGAAAGGAGGAGTTTCTAACTGTTATGTTTCGTGTAATCCGTGATGAAAACGAGAGGAATCCTCGGGGACAGTAATCTGATGAAGCTTTGATGACATGAACTTAGAGACGTTCATTTTCATTTTTTCTCAGCGATAAAACGAAAATGAAGTCGGTATTAAAAACATCTCATTAACGAAAAGACAACAATTTGGCACGAGACGCTCTTTCCGCGGAGGTTCCTTCTCAAATGGTTATTAATTAGAACGACCGTGTGAAATGGGCCGAGTTATTAATGATTGGTTGTGACACTCGAGCGCCTTACTAATAGATCTCTATTTTTAAATACGGTAAAACGACGTTTCGTTAACTAGGAACCTCTTTTTTGACAGCTCCCACTATTACATTTCCTTGAATGATCGTTACGTCAGTATCCTGTCACCTTTTTTGTTTTTAATTAAGTCCCAAAATTGCCTTTTTCAAGCCCAAAATACGTTGGAATCTTTCAGGTAGGCGATGTACTTGAAAATCACCAGTAAATCGCAATTTTTTTATATTATAAGAGGTGATTACGAAGTACATTAAGAGGTTTAGTGAGTATCAAGCAAGGTGGTTCCCCTTTCTGATTTGCATGTTACTGGAGCGCTTTTTACTCTCCCTGGGAGACATTACCTCGCCCTTTTATAAAGAGACGGTGGCAGGGTGAAGCATTTTCGGGCTCATCCACCCCTCGTGAAAGACCACTTGAGGCCATTCACCGTGAATTTGTCACTGGAGTAGATTTTTTTTCTCCCTCGCTTAAGTGATACCTCTGCCTTAATGAACTCTACGCCCCGCGTGCCTACCCGCCGCCGCCCGCTTCCGAATCCCGTCATTTCCCCACCAGAGGATTTTCTCGAGAAGATTAATTCGGTCACTTCCGCCTCTTTCCATCTCCGTCCTCCCTTTTAAGGGGAGGTTTGTTAAGAGCTTCCACCCCCAGTACTCACGACCATTAATCAAATCGACAAAAGATCTCTTATTTTCACATAAAAATTTTACAAAACGGTTCCTTATGAACTTCTTAAAACTTTTTTCGAAATGAACTTTTTTTTCCGTCTCGTGATTGACCGGCAGGCGGTTCGGTAAAAGCAATTTGTCAGCGTTTGACCTCGATCACCCTCTCCAATATTCTAATGTACCTCGTAGGGGATGGTCAGAAAGTGAAAAATCACCTCCTCGTTCAACCCCATCTCAATTAGAATTTATCTTGCTTTTCCTTTAGCGAAGACAAATGGTAAAAAAGGAAAAAAACTACTTGTGTGTGTTTTTTTAAATAAATGACTCGAGACCACCTCGGTCTTAGAGGCGATAAAATTAAACTTGGGTCATTCATCCTGGAGGTAGTTAACAACGTACGTCTGTTTCCTTATGGACCATGAATAAGAGCACTGTTCCCCTTAACTCCCGTGTCAATAAACGGGCCTCTCTATGACCTTTTAAAAAGAAACAATTTTTTTAAAAATTCTTTACTGAGTGATTGATAAAAAAGGTATTCAGATTATTCTAGGGGGTCACATGTTGATCTAATCCAGCAGTTATTAATAAAGCAGATGGTGACCCATAAGCGTCGCATATATCCGAACGGCATCACAAACTGGGCACAAATCATTTGGAAAATTATATTAATGCTTTTGGGTAAATCCGGGATCTCCCACCCTCTCACAATAGTTTAAATTAGGGCTAAATCCCTTTCCCTCTTTCGGACCTCGTTCCGGGGTGGGAGGTCTATATCGGCTGTACGAGTGTATAATTTGTAATTATTAAATCACTAGAAATTAGAAAAGGGCTAATCTACCCTTGTCAAAATAAATTACGGCCGGGAGTCACTTTAGTTTATTTTAACTCTAATTATATCGTGTGTGGAGACAATCTACGCTTTGTGACGTCTATAATTTACTAGCTCGTTTTCTCTATTAATCAAATTTATGATGGAACGTTTTAAAATTGGTCTGAAATGCTGAAAAAAGAGCTCAATTTTGAGTGACGTCAGGGTCTCCTAAAAAGCCAATATGTACTGTGAAAATGAAATGTGGGATGGAGGAGGAACTCGAACTTTCTCAGAAATTCAGGGAACTGCAGACCTTGCCACAAACACCGAATACTTCCCCCATCCTCCCATCACTTCCCTTAACCTCCCCACGCCCCATCACTTCCCTTAACCTCCCTGGGCCCCATCACTTCCCTTAACCTCCCTGGGCCCCATCACTTCCCTTAACCTCCCTGGGCCCCATCACTTCCCTTAACCTCCCTGGGCCCCATCACTTCATTAGACTCCCCCATCCTCATCACTTCCCTTAACCTCCCTGGGCCCATCGTTTCATTAGCCTCCCCCACCCCCTCACTTTCCTTAACCTCCCCACCCCCTCACTTTCCTTAACCTCCCCCACCCCCTCACTTTCCTTAACCTCCCCCACCCCCTCACTTCCTTACCTCTCCACCCCCATCACTTTCCTTAACCTATCTGGGTCCCATCACTTCATTAGCTTCCCCCATCCCCATCACTTCCCTTAACCTCCCTGGGTCCCATCACTTCATTAGCCTCCCCATCCCCATCACTTCCCTTAACCTCCCTGGGTCCCATCACTTCATTAGCCTCCCCCATCCCCCTCACTTTCCCTTACCTCCCCCACCCCCTCACTTCCCTTACCTCCCCCACCCCCTCACTTTCCTTACCTCCCCTCACCCCCATCACTTCTCCTTACCTCCCCACCTCCACCCCTCACTTCCTTACCTCTCCACCCCCATCACTTCCCTTAACCTCCCCACACCCCATCACTTCATTAGCCTCCCCACTCTCATCACTTCATTAGCCTCCCCCACCCCATCACTTCCTTTAACTCTCCACCCCCATCACTTCCCTTAACCTCCCCTCACCCCATCACTTCCCTTAACCTCCCCACCCCCATCACTTCCCTTAACCTCTCCACCCCCATCACTTCCCTTAACCTCCCCTACCCCCATCACTTCCCTTAACCTCCCCTCACCCCATCACTTCCCTTAACCTCCCTACCCCCATCACTTCCTTAACCTCTCCACCCCATCACTTCCCTTAACCTCCATCACTTCCTTAGCCTCTCCACCCCATCACTTCCCTTAACCTCTCCACCCAATCACTTCCCTTAATCTCCCCACACCCTATTACTTCATTAGCCTCCCCACTTCCACCACCATCCAATCACTTCCCTGAACCTCCCCCCACATTCAACCCCCTTCCCCTACTCCCCACCATTGTTGGTCGTAGGGAAGGGTCGAGGGGAATAGGGGAGGTGGTGGAAAAGTGGTAGAGGGTGGTCAAATCTGATTTCCAAGACGAAAAAATGAGCAGATTCATTGCTAAAGCCCAAGCAATGTTGGAACCAAGGACATCTATGTTTTACACAAAATCACCTAGAATCTAAACCCTTTAGTATTGAAATATGGGCTACTTTATATTGGGCTTTATTAAGTATCCTCGTGGCATTTTACCCATAAAGCTTAATTACAAGAAGGTAGAATCGGAATAATATGACCATCAATCGGGACTTAAAGCAAAAGGGGAGACCATTAAGAAGGAATAATCCTCAGTTATAATTCAGGATGTAACCAGCACTTAATGAATAATTCACCTTTTTTCTCTACAAAAAGAAATTGGTGATAAATATTTGAAGGTCATGAATCTTAATGAGGACGTTTTAAAACGGGGTTAATTTGACGTCAGGGGTTGTCGAGTGTTTAAGAAACGGCTTGTGTTTAAACGCTGAGGGTAAAAGCTATTAAATCAAAGGGGCCTCTCATATACAAACGTAATGTCATAAGGGGAAAGTGGTACAAGGTACAAGCTTACCCACCCTGGCATCTATCCAACATGTTAACAATATTACCAAAACTTATTCTTTGCAATCTTCACAAACTACTCAGCCTCTTTTTCCACCCCCTTTTATAAACCCTCTTATTCAAACATATAAGCAATGCTCTTTATGACCGACTATAACTTCTGTTTATATTTGGGTGGTCCTTGAAATGTGGCCTTTTTTATTTTTTGTTTATATTAACTAATCGTGAGAAATGTTTAAGTGTTAAGGATCTTAAGGGTTCATTAAATAGTCGATGGTTTTTTTAAAGGGAGGGAACGGTAATCAATTTTGCATGTTTTAAACCAATCCCTAATTTTACCCTTATAATAAATTCTCCCGGCGGTTTTAAGTCTCTGATAATCGAGTTATTTTCGCAGGGAAAAGCCCAGAGGGAGAGCCTCCCGCGTCTGTTAAAGGATCCGCTTATTTTCCATTTGTTTCGGCCCTGTGCCTGTTCGTGCGTTTACCTCTTTGAGTTATTTGCTGTTTTTAATTTCAGGGCAACCCCGCCTAGCAATCCTCGCCTTCATATCAAGGTTCGGACTCAAAAGAACCAGAGAGGGTGGAAAAAAAAAACTTTCATAACTAGGTACACCCCAGGTTTCGGCGCTTTTTTCTGTCTTTGTGTGTTATTAAAAGTCTCCCTTTTCATCACGGTTTCTCTTTACCCTCGTAATCCTATTAACTTTTTTTTCTTCCTACGACCTAAATTAAATGTTTTATAAACAATTTTTTCGTGCCGTTTTATGAGAAAAGAAAAGGATGACGTCGCGCGGAAGAGTTCACTTGAGAAGGACCTGAAAGGTATAATGGGATAAGATTGAGGAAGACACCTCCGAAGCAATTGACCTGATAAGAGGCCTCTGGACGATGATTGTCCTCTTCCTTCTTACTCCACCTACATCCGTGCACAACGAAATTCTACTCTCCCCCCAGACACAAATAAACTCAACCCTAATTGACTGAATTGTGTTATAACTGACCGGCCAGCTTCCTTTCTCCCCGTCAAAAAGGTGATCATGAAATAAGTTTATTTCACTTCAGCAATCTCAAGGCGCATTCAGCGATTTCATTGCAGAAAATTTGGAAGCCTTTAGCATCTACCATACCGTTGGAAAGGCTAAAGAAGTTCTTCTATACATGAACTCTCTCATACCACCTCTAAGCCCCCAAAAATCAACAAAACAAGCAAAGAAAAACATTTTTCTGCTGATATAGAAAGAAGCTTATCTCTACATTAAGGTAAACTTTTAGCTTTTTTGTTCGAAAGAAAGTCTAAAAACTAGTAGATTGTCTACAAGGCTCAAAGCCTGCTCATTGTCAGTGTCTTTTATCTTCCATAGTCGATTTTGAAAACCATAAAAGTTTCTGCTCAACATTCATTTTGGTTAAGGTGCGTTTAGTGGATCACTAAATTCCAATTAAGTCTGAAAAAACTCCTCCTGGGTCTTTATCTATGACATAGGGGATTGAGATAAAACACGAGACTCCAAGGCCCTGTTCGGCTCTCAAGAGGACATTTTAAGTAATAAATATAAAACGCTCGAATAAATACCCTGGGTCCAGTTCTGTGGTTAGGAAGACAAATAGGAACGGGGGGCGGAGG
This sequence comes from Orius laevigatus, assembly GCA_018703685.1. Lineage (NCBI taxonomy): Eukaryota > Metazoa > Arthropoda > Insecta > Hemiptera > Anthocoridae > Orius > Orius laevigatus. The sequence continues at coordinate 41,054 of JAGWEN010000732.1, forward strand.
GAAAGAGTCGGAAAGTGAGCAGGTGAAGTGGCTTGGAAGCTATCTGTCTTCATCCCAGGGGATGACCGACCATCCTCTTCTAATAAGGAAATATCGCTTCTGCTTGCTCTCGAGCAACCTAAGAAAGCCCCCTTCCTATTTTAACACCATTTTTAACCTGATTTATTGCTTTCCCGCGATAAATCAAGCGTTTTCGCTTGATCCAAATGATGTGTTGAATTTAATTTTTGAGGTGGTCTTAATCTATGGGATTCACCCTTTTCATCCCTAAAAGAAAAAGATCTGCATAAAACGATCATTAAGTTGCACGAGTTAAGATGAGTGATGTTCCCTTTTCTCCAGGTGATGCCTCAGTGAGCTCATTGTTAAGTTTTATGACCCTTTCAAAAACACCATCACCACAAGACAACCATTGTTCTCGATCCTTTCTCTTATCTCGCTAAGACTTTTTGCCTTCTCACTCCTCCTTCTTTCCACTCTTTTGATCACCTTGTTTTTGAAGTTGTTTTATTAATTGTTCTCAAGTTCGACGAAACATTCATTTCTTCCTTCCATCACCACCCTAGGCTCCAGCCCACCCCTTTTGTCTTAACAACCCCTTGATAAAAGCCTCTCGTGAAAAACCTTTTACGACTCCCAAGAAAAATATTATCGTTCAAGTTTATCCCTTCTACTAATTAAATAAATGGCCCTTTTTGTTATTAAAAAATAATTTTTTTTGCAAATCTTTTTTTGGTCTATTGTTTACGTAGAAAGAAACAAAGGGAGTCCGAAATAGGGGAGACGTTGTGAGTCCCCTAGGTGGGCTAGAGGCTATTTGTCTTCTGACGAACGTACCGGGGAGAAAGCACTCCAATAGAAGGACTCGTTGAAATTCAAAGATAATGTTTGGGGAAAAAAACTTCCTATACATCAAAGACGAACTAATTACTTATCGTATTCTGAAAATGACATTTTTATAGAAGGAAAATTTGGGCTTTACAAAGTACAGACCTCGCACAACCTACCATTTCCCACCCTCCCATTACTTCCCCCGACCAACCCTTCAGCTTTAACCACCTCCCCTCAACCTTCCCTTCGTTTGTTATTTTAGACCCGTGGTTTCCCAAACTGGGAGGCGTGGGCAGGCTCAAGATTTTTTTTTTAAATATCCTCCAAAAATAGTTTTTTTTCCCTTTTTGAACATATTTTAATGCTATTTTTCATCAAAAACGTTAAAATCGACATTTCAAGAGCCCATTTTTCTTCAAAAACCTCAAAATCAACATTTGTAAAGCCTAATTTTCGTCTAAAAACCTCAAAATCAAAGTTTTAAGAGCCTTTTTTCGTCAAAAATCTAAAAATCCAGGTTTTAAGAGCCTTTTTTCGTCAAAAACCTCAAAACCAAGGTTTCAAGAGCAAAATTTTCGTCAAAAACCTCAAAATCAAAGATTTTAAGAGACTTTTTCGTCAAAAATCTAAAAATCAAGGTTTTAAGAGCCTTTTTTCGTCAAAAACAAGGTTTAAAGAGCCAAATTTTCTTCAAAAACCTCAAAATCAACATTTGTAAATCCTAATTTTCGTCTAAAAACCTCAAATTCAAAGTTTTAAGAGCCTTTTTTCGTCAAAAATCTAAAAATCCAGGTTTTTAAGAGCCTTTTTTCGTCAAAAATCTAAAAATCCAGGTTTTTAAGAGCCTTTTTTCGTGAAAAACCTCAAAACCAAGGTTTCAATAGCAAAATTTTCGTCAAAAACCTCAAAATCAAAGATTTTAAGAACCTTTTTTCGTCAATAATCAAGGTTTTAAGAGCCTTTTTTCGTCAAAAACCTCAAAAACAAGGTTTAAAGAGCCAAATTTTCTTCAAAAACCTCAAAATCAACATTTGTAAAGCCCAATTTGTGTCCAAAAACCTCGAAATCAAAGTTTAAAGAGCCTTTTTTCGTCAAAAATCTAAAAAAATTCGCTAAAATTAAGGTTTTAAGATCCTTCTTTCGTCAAAAACCTCAAAACCAAGGTTTCAAGAGCCAAACTTTCCACAAAAACCTCAAAATCAACATTTGTAAAGCCCAATTTTCGTCCAAAAACCTCAAAATCAAAGTTTTAAGAGCCTTTTTTCGTCAAAAATCTAAAAATCAAGGTTTTATAAGCCTCTTTTTTCGTCAAAAACCTTAAAATCAAAGTTTTAAGAGCCTCTTTTCGTCAAAAATCTAAAAATCGAGGTTTTGAGAGCCAAATGGTTTTTCCAATAAAAAAAGTCGTTTCAAAAGCTAAGTTTTAGGCATTTTGACCCATATTTTAAAGCTTTTTCATGTAAAATTGACGTTTTTACGTAGATTTCAGTGTTTGTGGACAGAAAATTAGCTTTTTTGACCGGATTTTGGCACTTCTTAACTCTTTTTTTAATATTTTGTGGTTAACATAGCTGGAAAATGCTCGTTTCTAGATAGACTAAAAAGATTATCCCCAGATTTCGCTATAATGACAAAAATAGGTATATTTTTTAACATTTCAAATGAAATTTTATAGTGCTTTTTATTATTCGGAAAAAAATTCAAAATGTAATTAAAACAAGTAGTAAATCGAAGCTAATGATTAAGGTTTTACTGCTAGACAATTGACAGGGGTTTTTAATGTGCAATAAAAGTGTGTTGTTCGTGGAATGAAGGGAGGGTGAGGTGTGGGTGGGGAGGGGAGGTGAGGGGAGGGTATGAATTAAAACATTCGGCCTTGGTTTTATAGCCGGTGTTGGAGTGTGAGAGAGAAGAGAGAGCACTAAAACTGACGGTCTAACATAATGACGTGTCGGGGGACTTGAAATAGGTCAGCAGTCTTGGGGAAAAGCGGGAGAAGGGTATTTACGATTGTACTTTGTGAGGGGGTGTAAAACCGCAGGGGGATCAAGGAAGGGGTTCCCTCCTGTATTTACAGTTGCCCTCCGGGCCCCGTCCGAACCTGAAAACCCCCGACCCCTCTTCTCCAATAAATATACTTCGAGGATATTACATAAGCCCGAGGCTTCACACACTCTCTATGCTTTATCCGGGAGTCATTCTTCCCTGTCTTCCCTTTTGTCCTCTCACCCTTCAATCCCGAAAAATCGACCCGCAAGAAACTTTATTCTTCCACAACAAGAAAACTCGCTTATATTGCAAAAACCACCTTCAGGGGCGGACTGGCCCGGGGGGCGGGTGGACAGAACCCACCCGCGCCCCACCGTGAATACATAGAGGCGGCGCCCCCCAGGGTCAGTTTTAAATCAACATTTTTAAAGCCAAATTTTGGTGAAAAAACCTCGAAATGAACATTTTTGAAGCCTAATTTTCGTCAAAAAATCTCAAAATCAACATTTAAAAAGCCAAATTATGGTCAAAAACCTCAAAATCAACATTTTTAAAGCTTAATTGTGGTCATAAAACCCTGAAATCAACATTTATGAAGCCTAATTTTCGTCAAAAACCTCGAAATCAACATTTATAATTGCCTAATTTTCGTCAAAAACCTCAAAATCAACATTTTTAAAGCCTAATTTTGGTCAAAAACCTCAAAATCAACATTTTTAAAGCTTAAGTGGTCAGAAAACCTTGAAATCAACGTTTATGAAGCCTAATTTTCGTCCAAAAACCTCGAAATCAACATTTAAAAAGCCTAATTTTCGTCAAAAACCTCAAAATCAACATTTATGAAGCCTAAATTTCGTCCAAAAACCTCAAAATCAACTTTAAATTGACAATTTTACATCAAAAACCTCAAAATCAACACTTTAAAAGCCTAATTTTGGTCAAAAAACCTCGAAATCAACATTTATGAAGCCTAAATTTCGTCCAAAAACCTCAAAATCAACTTTAAATTGACAATTTTACATCAAAAACCTCAAAATCAACACTTTAAAAGCCTAATTTTGGTCAAAAAACCTCGAAATCAACATTTATGAAGCCTAAATTTCGTCCAAAAACCTCAAAATCAACTTTAAATTGACAATTTTACATCAAAAACCTCAAAATCATGGTTGTAAGACCAATTTTGGTTAAAAAATCTCAAAATGAACGTTTTAAGTGCGATTTCTTTTGTCAAAAACCTCAAAATCAACATTTTTAAAGCCTAATTTTCGTCCAAAAACCTCAAAATCAACATTCATAAAGCCAAATTTTCGTCAAAAACCTCGAAATCAACATTTATAATTGCCTAATTTTCGTCAAAAACCTCAAAACAAAATTTTTGAAGCCTAATTTTCGTCAAAAAACCTCAAAATCAACATTTGTAAAGCCCAATTTTGGCTTAAAAAAAAACCTCGAAATCTACATTTCTGAAGCCTAATTTTCGTCAAAAAACCTCAAAATCAACTTTAAATTGACAATTTTTTGTGAAAAACCTCAAAATCATGATCATAAGAGCAAATATTTTTGTCAAAAAATCTCAAAATCAACATTTTAAACCCCAAATTTCATCCAAAAACCTCAAAGTTAACCGGGCGCCCCCTTAACTGAAAACCCACCCACACCCTAAGGTCCCAGTCCGCCCCTGACCTTGTTCAGTTTAAAAGGTGATAAATGATGGAAAACGATGAAAGACCCTTGTCGCAGGGGAGAACCAGGTTTTCAAAATTAAAGCCTCATAGTTAGATTAATGTATTTCATAAAAGAGTTTTTGATGTAGCAGGATACGTGTTAGGGTCAAGGGGTGACGTGTAGGAAGGGAGCAATTAATAACAAACTTAAGAGAAAAGGAGGTGAAGGGGGGGGAAAGCCCTAAGGAGAGATTGATTACTTTTATTAGGGACAGTGAAGTGTAGAGGGTCTTAAATTGCACAAGGTAATTCCCTCTGATTTGAACAAACATGAAGGGTGGGGTCGGAATTCTTTGAATTTCTAAGAAGGCTGATATTCAAACCGCCGACTTATTAAGGGAACTTATCGGTATTCGGATTATTTATAAAATTGTTTTCATCAAGTTAAAAATTGTTTTAAACCCTTTTTTTTAAATTGATTATTCAATGATCATTAGGGGCTTATTAACTGTTGGAAAACCTTTTAGGAGTTTTGAAGAATGACATCCGACTTATTAATACAAAACAATTAGAGAAGAGATGGCTAAGGGTCAAGTGACAGACTTATGATTAATGTCAGTGATGAAGGAGGAGAGGGTTAGGAAAGGGTGAAGGAGGATTTAGAGATAGAGGGATGGGAAGGAGGGGGGTGGCAAATCTAATTTGGTTGTATCTGGCATCTGGGGACCCAAGTTTGGGACCAAGTTGGGGGACAAGTTCCAAGTGACCCTCCCTTCAACAGACGAAACTTCCACGGAAAGGGACGTGTATGCTTTTTAACGGTATAGGGTGAGCTGCTAAGTGGTCTACGGTAATTAGCAGCCCTCCGGCCACCTTTCCCCACTCTAGATTCAATTCATATTAAACTAAATACTAAACTTATTGATTAACAGATTCAAACTTTGAGAAGTTCCCAAGATTCTCGGAGTTATTGTCCATGTAATGATATGAGGCTCCCATTAGAGGTATTGGGAAGGATGTAATTGAAACATGCCCTTCATGGGATAGGAGGGATGGTTGTTTCAGCCCTAATCGAACCGGTAATCCATCAACCAGGTTAAGCCCTGTGTCAACACTCACCCCCTCTTGCTACCCTCATCCCCTTTCGGCAAACTTCTTATAGTAAACTACATCTTAGTTCCGTCCATTAGCACTTACTGATTAGAAATCCGACTAGGTTTCTTGATTGATGATTTTTCACTCTCCAATTATTAAAAGTTTAATTAAAACTCTTATGAATGGACTCAATTATAAGTTGAAGGCGTAAGTCTTATGAATAAGGTAGCTCTTTGGTAAAGCTGTTAATTAATTGTTTCTGTTTGTGAGCGGGGTAAAAACAATAGGAAGGGGTTCTCGCGGAGTAACAAGTTAATGTTTAATGGAGACGGTAAACTATGAAAAGGGAGAGAGAGTGAATAAGTGGTGTAAGAGAGATAGAAGGGAAGAGAGAGAGGTCATTGTGTACAACTTGGTCATTAGGCGGCTATTCAGAATAAAGCTGTTTTCACTAACTTGGTCAGCCCTCCCTTCCTAAGCCAACTGGGGCTCCCAATAACACTCTGCAAGCTTTAGAGTGCCCGCTTTCCCCAAGATCGGTCCAGGCACCAGAGATTTACATTCATTATCGACGGACTGACCAAAGCTCCTTGGTCTTCTCCCCTTTTCGTCCGCCGACCCTTCAATCAACGTGAGTGACTTTGTTGCCCAACTTTACTCGGATATAAAGGTCTTGGGGCACAATATAGAACTAATTCACAATGACGTCCTTATTAAGCAGTTCAAAAGTTTATAGGTGGACTAAAGTTCGCCTTCAAATGTAAACAAATGTCTTGAGTAGGAAAATTGCATATAAACGAGGACTGAGAAGTAGCAAAGTTAGATTAGGTGAAGGCCCCTTTTCGCTCAAGATAGCCCGGACTCAAGCTCCCCCTCCTCTACCTTCTCTAATATCTTGTGCATGCTTCCTTCAGACGTTCCACTCTATATAAGAATTCTGAGATATTTCATTATTAAACCCTCAAGGGGTATCCGATATCAGAATGTTATTATTAGCCTCCTCAATCTCAGGCCCTTCCCTCCCTTTTCATTTATAAACATTTGTCTTAGCCCTTTTTTCCTCTCTCTTCCACTTTGCAGCTAAATTGCCCCCTCCAGCCCCCGCCTTAGCACGCAATAGCTTTACCTTCGACTCTAATACGATTGTTCCTGAGACTAATAAAGACAAAATACGTTCAATAAAGAGATCTTTAGCCCCCTACCCCCTTTCCTACTTATTTTGTATCCGGAGAAAATTGTGTTCACTCGACTGTAAATAAAGAACTCGATTTTTCCCTTTTAAAATTTTTCAAGCCTTTTATTAAACTTTGTAGAAAAGAAAAAGGTTCTATTTTTCCTTTAAAGCAAACTGTAAATTATTGGAATTTGTCTTGGTTCGCATGGTTCCGATACCTGAAGACAGGATAGCCTATCCTTTGATGTCCTATGACCTACCAAGTGTCTCCATTGCCTCTATCACCTCAAATACCTCATTATCTATCAATCACATCCTGTATGGTTTCACCACTTTATGAGGAATTCATTACAGTGTTAACCAGTGCTTTCCACCCAATGCCACCTTCATTATTCACCTGAATTACTCTATTGTATACCCCAATTACTGCTATTAACTCTCTTCTTTAAATGGGTTCTAAACATCCAAGTGTAAAAGTGTCGTTTTGTGTGCAAACAACTGAATTTATTGCCTGAAAGGTAGTCGCTGAGTCATTTTGGCGTCGCGTCGGTTCTATGTCAAAAAGAACAACACCCGAGGTCTCCCCCGCACACTTTTTTTTTCTGCTGAAATATTTATAACAGCAAGTATTGTTTCACCCTGGAGAGGTGGCCTATTTAGCTCTGGAAACCATATATCTCGAGCACACGCACAACCACCGACGATAAATTCTGTCACCGCGCTACAGAATTTAAAACATATATAGAAGGGGAGCGGGAATCAGGGGTGAGAAACGGGGGGTATGGCTGGGTGCCCTCGCAAAAATATCATACGAGTGCTACCCTCACAATTTATTTCATATTTTAAATAAAAAAAACTACCTCGACCTTGTTTATTTTTTTTCGGCTTGTAGCCCCCCTGGGTTGAAGTACCCGCCTTGTTATGTTTTTCACGTGGTCGACCAAGGAAAACAGCATTTTTCATAAATTCAACAAAATATTCATTTCTAATTTTCTCCATATTTCAATAAAAAGAAAAACAAAGCTTATTCCCCTCTGGAAGAACGCCTCCCCCTATTATCATACGAGCCATTTAACAGGGATCCATTCTAATAGTTTTACTCAAAAGCCGTTTTCCACGTTGAAGGGTTCGCCTTATTTCCGCTCATGTTCCTGTACACTCATCACGTAGGAAGGTGCCACCCTCATTTCCTCCTTTACTCGAGAGGAGCCGTCTTGAGAAAGTCTAATTCCACAAGGAGCGAACTCGACAACCCGTTTCCATAAATCAAACTTTACAAGACAATAAAACCAGAGGGCTAATGTAATTCCTGACAGAAAAGAACTAAATGTCAATTCTTCAATTGTCTATGAATTTCTTTGAAAAGACCTGGAAATGTGGGCGATCCTTTTATCATGGTGGTGAGGATGTGACCCCCTGGGGGAAACCTGTTTGTATGAATATCACCGGAAACTTCGTCTCAGCCGATAGAAGAACCGACAAAAATGAATCACTCCCCTATCTCCCCGGTCATGATTTTCCCCTACTTTTTACCTATTTTCGGATATTCCAATACAATAAAAAAGGATCGTTTGCTGGTTATAAATATGGATTTGGCTTAGAGAGCCAAATCTCCTTTTTCCACAATAAAAAAAAGAATTACAATCAATTCCGCACATTTCCTCGATTGCTTTAATAATTCAGATGTGAAAAGAGAGAAAGAAATTACGGGAAAAATGAGCCTAAGGTGGTTATGTGGTGGAATTAAAGGGTAGGATTGTGTGCGGCCGGGGGTTTTTCGGGTTGTTGGGGAGGCGGCACCCGTCTTCCTGGCGCCAGAACTCCAGGATCCCTCTCCTCTCCCTTTCGGGAGAGTTCTTGTATAGTTGAAACGCACACGTACTCACACAAAGATAGAAATAGTGACCCCTTCTCCTTTAATGAAATACCACGTGAACGTCACTCCAATTCCTTCTGAGTGTACCCCGAGTTTATAGGAATTCTTATAAGATGTTCAACCTTCCATTCCAAACTCCATTTTTCACTTTCAAATTTAGGTCAAACCAATAAATTACTTCTCTATTCCTATCTTTTCAATGGAGGCTTCATTATTTGTTACCTGCGCCATTAGCTCGCTCAGGTGGACAGGTAGGAGGTTCTCAACAAGACCCCTCCCAGTCGCACCTGAGACCTGCGCACACCTGAGATATTCTCTCGTTTTTCCTTCATTTCTTCGTGGGGACCCACTTATAATTTATATTTCAATAAAAATGTTTTAAAACTAATACCTTGATTGATGTCAAAAACGTTCAATGGACGCATTCATTCGGGTGAAGTTGTATTTGAAAGGTTAATCAACTTCAATCTATCATTTTAAATTGACTAGTGATGGAATCGTCCATGACTTTTAAATAAAAGGTTAATATTTGTACCGCACTTTTGTCAGTTTAATTGGAAGTGTTGAACTCGTTTTTCTTGATTATGGGCGGGCTGAAAACGTCGAAATGTCAAACGGTGGCTTTATCTTCTAAGGATTATGTTCCCCGCAGATATATTTCGATGAGGGTGGGTTCGTAGTGAAAGTAGTTAAGGACAAAGGTTATATCTGCTGTAAACCCATTTGTATAATTAGAATCTCTAGGCTCGAGACTGTTTTTAAAGCCGGTCGCCCACCCCCCGACTCTTTTCGGATAGGCGGATGTTAATTGCGGAAAGACAAAAATGACAGGGGGAGGTCGCTTTCCCTGAGGAAAGGATAAGGGGTTGATCCTTCCAAAGTACTTTTCCGTCTCAAACTGCCTTTTCTCCATCACCCCGAGTCGAGTGTTCCTCCCTTCTCTCAGTTTACCCTTGAAATTAATTGTTCAGTTTAAAAAAATGGTCGAGACTCACACTTTATTAGATTTTTTTTTCTTTATCGTCAATTTCAACGATCGAAAACCACAGAAATAAAAGCAAAAATCGCTAAGCATCACAATTCTTCCACTTGGAGCATACCAACCAAACCTGCCTAACCAACCAAACCAATCAAAACCAGAAAACCGACCAAACCAACCCTGCCTAACCAACCAAACCAAACCAAACCTGGCTAACCAACCCTGCCTAACCAAACCAATTCTGCCTAACCATCCAAACTAAACCGACCCTGCCTAACCAAACCAAACCAACCCTGCCTAACCAACCAAACCAAACCTGCCTAACCAACCAAACCAAACTAACCCTGCCTAACCAACCAAACCAAACCAAACCTGCCTAACCAACCAAACCAACCCTGCCTAACCAAACCAAACCAATTCTGCCTAACCATCCAAACCAAACCGACCCTGCCTAACCAAACCAAACCAAACCTGCCTAACCAACCAAACCAAACTAACCCTGCCTTACCAACCAAACCAAACCTGCCTAACCAACCAAACCAAACCAACCCTGCCTAACCATCAAAACCAACCCTGCCTAACCAACCAAACCAAACCAACCATGCCTAACCATCAAAACCAACCCTGCCTAACCAACCAAAACAAACCAAACCTGCCTAACCAATCAAACCAAACCAACCCTGCCTAACCAAACCAATTCTGCCTAACCATCCAAACCAAACCGACCCTGCCTAACCAAACCAAACCAACCCTGCCTAACCAACCAAACCAAACCTGCCTAACCAACCAAACCAACCAAAACCAGAAAACCGACCAAACCAAACCAACCCTGCCTAACCAACCAAACCAAACCAAACCTGGCTAACCAACCAAACCAACCCTGCCTAACCAAACCAAACCAATTCTGCCTAACCATCCAAACTAAACCGACCCTGCCTAACCAAACCAAGCCAACCCTGCCTAACCAACCAAACCAAACCTGCCTAACCAACCAAACCAAACTAACCCTGCCTAACCAACCAAACCAAACCAACCCTGCCTAACCATCCAAACCAACCCTGCCTAACCAACCAAACCAAACCAGCCCTGCCTAACCAACCTAACCAAACCAAACCTGCCTAACCAACCAAACCAATCAAAACCATAAAACCGACCAAACCAAACCAACCCTGCCTAACCAAACCAAACCAATTCTGCCTAACCAACCAAACCAAACCAACCCTGCCTAACCAAACCAAACCAATTCTGCCTAACCAACCAAACCAAACCTGCCTAACCAACCAAACCAAACTAACCCTGCCTAACCAACCAAACCAAACTAACCCTGCCTAACCAACCAAACCAAACCAACCCTGCCTAACCAACCAAACCAAACCAACCCTGCCTAACCAACCTAACCAACCAAACCAACCCTGCCTAACCAACCAAACCAAACCAACCCTGCCTAACCAACCAAACCAAACCAAACCTGCCTAACCAACCAAACCAAACCAACCCTGCCTAACCAACCAAACCAAACCAACCCTGCCTAACCAACCAAACCAAACCAAACCTGCCTAACCAACCAAACCAAAACCAACCCTCCCTAACCAACCAAACCAAACCAAACCTGCCTAACCAACCAAACCAAACCAACCCTGCCGAACCAACCAAACCAACCCTGCCGAACCAACCAAACCAACCCTGCCTAACCAACCAAACCAATCAAAACCAGAAAACCGACCAAACCAAACGAACTAAGCCAACCAATCCAATCTTTTGAATGGTTTACCATTCCAAACCAAACCAGCGAAACATGACGAACCTGCCAATCCAACCAAACCAGCCAAATCAACCAATCCATTCCGATGTGATTTGGTTCGGTCTCTCCACAATTAAACTATCCAAACCACCAAACCAGCTATCTAAATCTAATCAGTACCTACTAAAGCTACTGAATCTACCAGTTTTTGTAGGGTTTAATATTTCTACCGTTGAGAGCTCTGAAGGCCTATAAAGTAACTAAATTTTTAAATTACAACTAAGTCTAAGGTGAAAGAAGTCTCTCCTTAATCCAAATTCTATTAGTCAACAAACCTTCGAATAATCGTATAAAGAGATTTCATTTTTATGAAGAAGACGCTCTTATTCCCGTTCATGACCTTAAAACCCTGAAGCACCCTTCTCTACTATTCCGTATTTTTGTTTCGAACGCAATAAAGAAAAGAATAATCAAAGTAAAAAGGATCCGATTCCATTGAGAGTGAAAACGTACAATAACTTTGTCGTTCATCCAAAAAAACATGGGAGAAAAGCTAATTTTCTCTTTCAAAATTTAATTTTTCTGAAAGGTCTCGTTTTAGCCCAATCGGATTCTTATTTCATCGACGCAATAAAAGCCGGGAAAGGAGAAACTTTTTTTTTTCTATTTGCATATTTTACCCTTATTCTATGTTTTATCTTACACTCTAAAAATGGTAATAAATCGTTTGTTTTTAATAGGGGAAGGTGCATAAAGGGGGCTTCGTATCAGATCCGAGGTTTAATGAAAGCCAAGGGGACACTTGTAAAATTAATATTTGTCACTGGTTTTGTAACCTAATGCTTTTATGATATAATTCTCGAGGTGACTTTCGAATGGATCCCCTGCGACAGATAAATTCATTTATGTGCATGTTGGAGAAGAAAGGGGGACATTTACATTGTAGGCTTTTAATATTGTTTTTTTAAAGTGTTCTTTTTTTATGTTTCAGGTAAGGAGGAAGTTCCAAGTTTATAATCGGGTATTGTATTTATGTCAGAAAGTTTCGAGGGTGTTGAGCTTGTAAAATGTTTCGGAATTGAGAATAAAGGATTTCATTGTGTGTTGTGAAGGGGGCGTTATTACGGTCGGATATATGTTTACGCGTATGAGGAGCTCCCTTGAGGGAATTCAGGGATGGGGAAGCTGGAAGGTGGTTTATTGAGTTATTCTCGTGTTCAATGGTCGGGAAATGCGGGAAGTTTGAGGCTACCTTTAGAAGGGAGATTTGACATGAGGACAAAAGGAAGGGCCCTGAGATATTGCGAGCCACCTCATTTCTGACAAGCATCAGTGTAAGACAATAACGTGGGATACACAAAGCGGAAATTAAACACAACGCGAGCAGAACAAAAGAACCGTCCTGTTTTCCTCATGCCGTTTAAATCCACAGCTTCTCATTTTTGCTTAAGAATATTTTCAGTTCGAAAGGGCGAGAGTTATCGAACGATCCCACCCAAGTTTTTAGCAGGTTTTAGCCTAGTGCGCGAGTGCGGTCGGGCCCTCGCTAATTCACTTCTCCTGTCCTCGCCTTACGGTTAGACCAGACTCGACAATTACCTATTTACACTGGACCACCTTGTCTTTTCTTCCGTCACTCTGAGACCGTCACTTTATGAGGGGACCACATCCACCCCTCTTATTTCATTGCGGATCTCACCTCCGGAGGTGAATATACCAATCAATTTGTTCGCTATCACGCGTAATATAAATAAAAGGGGATAAAGGTTCCTAAGGGAGAAAAATGAACCAGTCGACAGCATTAGAAACACTCATTTGCTCACTATATGGAAAAATTTGAACCTACTGTGCTTACAATCAGGGGCGGACTGGCCCGGGGGGGGGAGTGGACACAACCCACCCGCGCCCCCTTTTTTTTAAAGCGTTATTTTTGCTCAGTGGCTCCCAAACTGGAGGCGCGCCCCCCCTGGGGGGTGTGGGAAAGCTCAAGATTTTTTTAGTGCAAATATCCATCCCCAAAAATTCGTGAAAAACCTCAAAATCAACATTTGTAAAGCCTAATTTGGGTAGTACCTCGGGAAAATCAACATGTGTGTGAAGAAATATTTTCGTACAAAAAACTACCTCAAAATCAACATTTAAAAGCCAAATTTTTCGTCAAAAAACCTCAAATCATCATTTGTAAAGCAATTTTTCGTCCTAAAAACCTCAAAATCAACTTTAAAAAGCCTAATTTGGTAAAAAACCTCGAAATCAACAGCCAAATTTTCGTGAAAAACCTCAAAATCAACATTTTTTAAGCATAAGTTTCGTCAAAAAACCTCAAAATCAACATTTATAAAGCCAAATTTTCGTCAAAAACCTCAAAATCAACATTTTTAAAGCCTGATTTTCGTCAAAAACCCTCAAAATCAACATTTAAAAAGCCTAATTTTGGATTTAAAAAACCTCGAAATCAACATTTAAAAAGCCAAATTTTCGTCAAAAAACCCTCGAAATCAGCATTTATGAAGCTTAATTTTCGGACAAAAACCTCAAAATCAACATTTTTAAGCCTGATTTTCGTCAAAAACCCTCAAAATCAACTTTTGTAAAACTATTTAAGTGAAAACCCAACCTCAAAATCAACATCTATGATGCCTAATTTTTCGTCCACAAACCTCAAAAATCAACTTATTAATTAGCAATTTTTTGTCAAAAATCTCCAAATCATGGTTATAAGAGCAATATTTTTGTCAAAAAATCTGAAAATCAACCTTTATAAAGCCAAATTTTCGTCAATAAAACCTCAAATCAACATTTATGAAGCCTATTTTTTGTCAAAAAACCTCAAAAATCAACATTTAAAAAGCCTAATTTTGGTTGTAAAACAAAACGTCGAAATAACAACCAAATTTTCGTCAAAAACTCAAAATCAAATTTGTAAAGCAATTTTGGTTTAAAAAACCTCGAATCAACATTAAAAAGCCAAATTTTCGTCAAAAACCTCAAAACATAACTTTGTAAAAACCTAATTTTATCACCCTCAAAATCAACATTTTATGATGCCTAATTTTTCGCATAAAACCCAAAATAAACTTTAAATTGGCAATTTTTTGTCAAAAACCTCAAAATCATGGTTATAAGAGCAAATGTCAAAAAATCTCAAAATCAACGTTTTAAGTGCAATTTCTTTTGTCAAAAACCTCAAAATCAACATTTTTAACCCAAATTTCATTCCAAAAAACCTCAAAGCTTACACATTCACAAAACTTTAGGGGGCAAAGGAATGTCTCTTTTTTAAAAGTCCCACTGTGGAAAAGTTTGGGAACCTCTGTTTTGTGCTGAATCATACAATTTATCCATACTAAAGTGCGCCTCGCGAATTTTCTCGTCATAAATATGTTCTCGCCCCGCACAACCGGGCGACGACTTAACTGAAAACCACCCAGTCACCCTAGGTGCTCAGTCTCGCACTGACTTACAATGACTAAAGTAACAGTCGAGTTTTTATCAGTTTTGATTCGGCTATTATAATCTTGAATTTTATTAATCGTGTCGTTAACGTAAGAATGGATAGGGACACAATGCGTAACGCTTGTCAGTTCTAATTTCTACGTTGAATACACGATATTCCTGTCGAGTAGAGATCTTCGTCTGTCTGCTATAAGAAAAAGGCGGTCCAGATAATTGGTTGTTGAAGTCCGCATCGCGAGGAGGGAGGGTGACAAACAAAAACAAAGTTGGATCTGTTGCTCCAAGGATTTGTGGAGAGCATGTCACATGCAAATGTTACCGGGAGAGGAAGGGATCCTGTGGAAGTACAAACAGGATCCCGTCTCACCACTCACGCCGTCGGCTTCCCTATCCTGTTAACCTGCACAACTTGTAACTCTCCTTGAGCGGAGTATCTTTAGCGGCTATCACGGTTAACTATTGATTACAGGAGTTTCTATCCAAATTGGGCATTAGTTTTCAACTGTTATTGAAGGATCAACATGAGATTCACTATTCGAATGGGCTTCTGAAAAGGATATGTAGCATGAAAACACGTAATGTGCTTGGAAGGAGACTCCCCTATTCCGGGTTTACATAGAGTAAGAACGCTAACGGACGGATGTAATGTGAGTGGAGTAGGGTAGCGCAGAGTAGATGATACGAGGGGCCGAAAATTCATAAAGCAAACTCCGAGTCGATTCGGGACCCAGGTTACAGGTGTCACCGAGGGCGAAGAGACCATTTGTTCCATCTGCAACCCATTCTAGCGAGAGAGTCTGCTCTATCTTTTCTTACCGATCAGGATGAAATTTCGTGTAAAAATCAACAACTTGTTTTCTCGATTTTCCTTCCAGTGCAGCAATACAATTCAGGGTAAGGGCGGGGAAAAAGTGTGCTTTTTTATGATCCTTACGGACGCATGTGTTCCTTCCATCTGCTAGAGAGTGTTGCTAATCTTAAACACTTGATTTCGCTGTGTGTTATGACTTTTTCTGACATCTGCTTTTTTTCAATAATAATCCTTAACGTCTCCGCACGGTGACACGCCCGGAAAAGTATCTGAGGCTCATTCTACGATATCCTGTTTCGGATCGACGAAGGTGGACATGAACGAAATAAAAACAAAAGATGACAGATGTCCTCCATGTGTCGAAAAAGAACGACAAAAATTCGTCGAAAAAGTTAATAATACGAATAAATCGTTGTTTTATTTTTCACAGAGGTTAATGCGTCATTTGAGTGATCATCCAAGATCCCGTGCAGAAGTCAGGTCGGCTGAAGCGTGGGTGAAGCCCGCATTCCCCAACAGTCCCGTGCGCGTCGTTCTGTCTGTCAGGGGTTAAGACAGCGGAAAATTACACGGCCTTCGTGACGTCAGTGAATTCGCAGTGTAAACACGTCGCGCGATGCAACGTTTCCACCCGGACTCCCCGTCGTCTCAGGAAGGAAAAGAGAGTTGCCATGTCAAAGCAATCGATTTCTTTCCTCCGCCCAAAGTCATCAACCTTGGAGCAATTAATAGGCTATCAGTACTAAATCGCTGGACCAAAAAATACCAGGTTTCATCAGAGGAAAAGTGTAAAAGATTTTATTGGCATACAATGCTCCATTTGGGTTCATAACATGCTTTCTGAGAGTCCAATCAATAGAACTTTCTGGCAGCACAAAAATCATGACTTTTCCAGTTTCTGCGCTATATAACTCGAAAAGCGGGACCTATTTTGAAGAAAACACTTTAGTACTAATTTAAAGATGACAAAGAATTCCCTGCGTCGATTAAAAAAAGTTTTCTCAAAATCGGCCCGAGCTGGCGCGTTTCTTTACATGGCGATCTAAAATAAAAATTTCGGTTTTTGTTATCCTAGAGGGAACGATTTTGAAAAAAAAAAAGTCTCTCTTTTACTACCAAAAGTTCTATTTTTTTGCACTATTTTGGACCAAAATGGAACATTTAAAAAAATAAAAAACTTTACATCATCTTTTGCAGATACGGCCCCTCTGTAGACCGGACTACAGCTTATGTTTGTTTAGGTGATTTATCCGTTTGAATTTTTTTCTTTTTTTAAATATTGGACCATTTAAATCTCTTATCGTGAGCAGCGCTGAAGGTTGAATCAAAGTGATTGCTCGTTTATTAGCTGGGACGATACCATCCTGATGATATAGGATCTAATAAGTCTTTTGCTTGATTTAGTGTTTTTTGTTGACTTTCACTAAATGGGAAATAGTCAAAGGGATTCTGAATAACATGTTTCCAAACAATAAGATTAACCGCCACAAGGATTACCTTTCCAGACGGCTTGGCACCTTAGTAGGACATCTATTTTTAAGACACGTCTAGCAAGTCATAACAAGCGTTGTTGTAAATTCCGTCACGTTTACACATCCATAGCTAAAGGTAAAAGACCTTTGACCCCGGGGATCACGGAGTTTCGGATATGCAAAAATTTGTTTTTTTCTTTGTTTAACGAAAAGGCGTTTTTGGATTTAAATAAAACGAATTTGACGACCTAACTCTTTCGGAAGTGTCTTCTTGCCGGACAAGGAAGAGGTGGGACCCCATCCATTTCAGACGCCCTCAAGCCTCTTCCTGAATATAAATAGCCTCAGATCCCGACTTCCGAAAACCTCCCCTTTGTATAAATTAATACAAATTTAAGATCTTAAATGAATAATTAAGCATTGGTTTGGAAACCGTGTATTTGCTCTTTTTTTCGTACAACGCCGAATTGGTCGGGTCCTCGCCATTGATAAAATAAAAACTGAAATTAAAAGCGCAGTAAATCAGAAACCGGTGAGAAGACTTGTAAAATGGGGCTTTGAAAAACCGCAAACAGACGAATGCAAACCAGACTGCCTTGTTTGATAATAACAGATAGCGGATATATTTTAAGGTTTGTTACCTGCCCCGCGCATGGCGGATTTTCCCCATGTGCAATATCCATAACAAAAGGGTGAACTGCCCGTTTAATTTACAAATCGCGCTCCTAAATCAGGACGTTTTATATCGACGCATGAAAAAACCTTTTCAGAACTCACCCTGTTTGCACTAATTTTGAGAATCTAATCTCGTATGATCAAACAGGTAGAGATTTTTTGAGGTCGCAATATTTTTAAGAAATTAAATTTTTGGGAGCCGCGCCATTAGAAAGCGAAACTGGTGTTGGAACACCGAGGATGCATCGTCGCTCAGAGTCCAACGTAGTGCTAATGAGCAGCCTCCATGTAAATAACATCAGCCTCCTGATCTATGGCCCCTCGGGTTTTAAATAAGCGAAGCTATTGTTAAAATTTCGTTGGCAAATCCCCCGAATGCCCGACTGCATTCATAATCGCGCTGTTCCCAACGAAAACTCAATTATACACTTTAAAACTGCGTGCTATCCGTGGGCGGCATGGCATGCATAGTGGCCAGGCAAATTATGAAGCACAACCCAAACCATGGAAAAACCCGAATGTGAAAAACAAAAAACCGTAAAACTCGCTTTCATCTGAGGCTTTTTTGCAAAATGGGTTTTTTTTCGCTCCCTCTCAATTTAAAATCGCGAGTAAATTACTGTTCGATCCTTTAAGCCCTCTATTTCCCATTACATTAGCCCTCTCCGGGTCAAACCCGTGACTAACGAAGATTTTCGAAACCCGCCACCCGCCCCGCCGGTGCGAACCCTTTTTTTTAATTTGCGTGAAAAAGCGTATCCTTATAGAAGTAGAAGGGGGAACGTTTATTATTTTTGGTTTTTTTTTTTCTTTATTTTTTGTTTTAAT
>JAGWEN010000733.1:0-59630 GCA_018703685.1 Orius laevigatus
GCGGTTACTGTAATGGTAACTTTTATGCGGTTACTGTAATGGTAAACTTTTATGCGGTTACTGTAATGCTAAACTTTTATGCGGTTACTGTAATGGTAAACTTTTATGCGGTTACTGTAATGCTAAACTTTTATGCGGTTACTGTAATGGTAAACTTTTATGCGGTTACTGTAATGGTAAACTTTTATGCGGTTACTGTAATGCTAAACTTTTATGCGGTTACTGTAATGGTAAACTTTTATGCGGTTACTGAGTGTAATCGTAACCGCAATCGTAAAATTCTCCGCGGTCACTGAGTGTAATCGTAAAATTTTTTGTGTTTACTGTTATAATAGAATTCTCTGCGGTTACTGTAACCGTAAAATTTCCTGCGGTCACTCTAATCTTAACTAATTTTAACTTTCTCAAAATTTTTCTAGCTGAAAACGACAGTCCAAAGCCATTGATTATCGAAGGGCCCAAATCGACTGTAACCGTGTCCGGGAAGGAGGTCGTTTTGTCATGCAAAGCATTATCATCGTCCAATTCTTCGTTGAATTTCAAATGGAAACGAAACAACGATGATGTCGCCATGGAGCAGACTCGCATTATCAACAACACCGGATATTTAACGTTTTCCAATGTCCAGCTTTCGGATGCTGGAAAGTACCAGTGTATTGTGTTCAATGCTTTTGGAACCGCATATTCTGAAAAAGCCGCTTTGACTGTTCTGGTGTTGCCTGTGATGACGAAGAAGCCGGTTAATGTGACCGTAAGGGCGGGGAGTACGGTGAAGTTGGAATGCGCTGCTAGTGGTGAGCCGACTCCTCAGGTCGGCTGGAGGAAAGATGGAGGAACTGAGTTCCCTGCGGCGCAGGAAAGGAGGATGCACGTCATGCCTACTGATGATGTTTTCTACATCGTCAATGCCAAACCGACCGATTCCGGCCTTTATTCTTGCATCGCTCAAAACACAGCAGGCACAGTCATGGCAAACACAACACTCACTGTCCACGAAGCGCCAACTTTCATCAAAAAGATGGAAGACAAAGAAGTCGGAATAGGGAAGTCGACCGTTCTCGAATGTATGGGAAGCGGTTGGCCGAAGCCTAAACTCCGTTGGTGGAAAGACGGCGTCTCAATAACCGCAGGGAATCGCCACATTTTAACCGCCGACGATCAACTTTTGATCATAATGGACATCAAAAGTGCGGATGCTGGCACTTATCAGTGTGAGATCACCAATTCCTTAGGAGCGGAGAAAACGACCGCTCAACTGGCAATCGCACCTGGTATTATTTCACCATATTTCTTTATATATAATTAAAATTGTTTTTTACAGCATATAGTGCGACTGCGGAAGATATGACTGGAGTGATTATAATAACTGTGGTGTGCTGTGCTGTTGGAACGTCTGCTATTTGGGTTATAATCATTTACCAGACTCGAAAACGTTTTCCGGCGAGTGAGATCCCGAAGGCGGAAATGACCAAGTTGACTCATTTGGACAACAAGTCCGAGCATTCGGCCTCGAGTAAAGACAGCGGCACAGGAGACTCGACTAAAAGAAGCAGTGATGACATTAATCTAGAAAATAGTAAGTTTATCGTGTTTAGCTTTTGAAAAAGTGGGCTGTAGGGTACAAGAAAAACCGTTTTTAGCCAAAATTTCACACTTTTTGGCAAGAAAAGACCCTTTTTAGCCAGATTTTGACCTTTTTTTGACAAAGGAAGACGCTTTTCAGCTGAATTTTCCACCTTTTTCATCAAGATAAGACCCTTTTCAGCCTAATTTTGACAAGGAAATACCCTTTTCAGCCAGATTTTGATCCTTTTTTAAACAAGAAAAGACCCTTTTCAGCCATATTTTGACCCTTTTTTGACAAGGAAGGACCCTTTTTTGACATGGAAGGACCCTTTTTAGCCAGATTTTGACCCTTTTTGACAAGGAAGGACCCTTTTCACCTAGATATTGACCCTTTTTTTTGACAAGAAAAGACCCTTTTCAGCCAGATTTTGTCCTTTTTTTATACCAAGGAAGACGCTTTTCAGCCAGATTTTGAACCGTGTTGACATAGAATGGCCCTTTTCAGCCTGATTTAGAATTTTTTTTACAAAAACGACCCTGTATAGACAGATTTTGCCCTTTTTTTGACAAGGAAAACCACTTTTCAGCCAGATTTTGACCCTTTTTTGACAAGGAAAGACCCTTATCAGGGAGATTTTGTATCTTTGACCAGAACAGCCCTTTTTTTGGGCCAGATTTTGACCCTTTTTGACAAGAAAAGACCCTTGTCAGCCTAATTTTGACAAGGAAAAAACCCTTTTCAGTCAGATTTTGACCCTTTTTTGACAAGAAAAGACCCTTTCCAGCCAGATTTTGACAAGAAAAGACCATTTTCAGCCAGATTTTGACCCTTTTTTGACAAGGAAGGAACCTTTTCAGCCAGATTTTGACCCTTTTTTGACAAGGAAAGAACCTTTTCAGCCTAATTTTAACAAGGAAATACCCTTTTCAGTCAGATTTTGACCCTTTTTGACAAGGAAAGACCCTTTTCAGCCTAATTTTGACATGGAAATACCCTTTTCAGCCAGATTTTGACCCTTTTTTGACAAGAAAAGACCCTTTCCAGCCAGATTTTGACCCTTTTTGACAAAGAAGGAGTCTTTTCAGCTAGATCT
This sequence comes from Orius laevigatus, assembly GCA_018703685.1. Lineage (NCBI taxonomy): Eukaryota > Metazoa > Arthropoda > Insecta > Hemiptera > Anthocoridae > Orius > Orius laevigatus. The sequence continues at coordinate 2,661 of JAGWEN010000733.1, forward strand.
TCCACCTTTTTCATCAAGATAAGACCCTTTTCAGCCTAATTTTGACAAGGAAATACCCTTTTCCGTCAGATTTTGACCATTTTTGACAAGGAAACACCCTTTTCACCCAGATTTTGACCCTTGTTGACAAGTAAAGACCCTTTTCACCCAGATTTTAAACCTCTTTTGGCCCTAGAAGACCCTTTTCAGCCAGATTTTGACCCTTTTTGACAAGGAAGGAACCTTTTCAGCCTAATTTTAACAAGAAAATACCCTTTTCAGTCAGATTTTGACCCTTTTTGACAAGGAAAGACGCTTTTCAGCCTAATTTTGACATGGAAATACCCTTTTCAGCCAGATTTTGACCCTTTTTTGACAAGAAAAGACCCTTTCCAGCCAGATTTTGACCCTTTTTGACAAAGAAGGAGTCTTTTTCAGCTAGATCTTCCACCTTTTCATCAAGATAAGACCTTTTCAGCCTAATTTTGACAAGAAAATACCTTTTCCGTCAGATTTTGACCATTTTTGACAAGGAAACACCCTTTTCACCCAGATTTTGACCCTTGTTGACAAGTAAAGACCCTTTTCACCCAGATTTTAAACCTCTTTTGGCCCTAGAAGACCCTTTTCAGCTAGATTTTCAACCTTTTCCATCAAAATACGTGATTAAAAGTAACCAATGTTTTAGGAAACGCACACGATTATCGTGTGGAGAGTTTGGACGTTGTGGTGGAGGCATCGTACCCTCTTTTGGTGAGCGGAAGTGAAAACATTTCCATGGAAACGACGGCCGAATGCTGCTGCACTCAGAGGCAGCACACCCGCAACAACCACGACCGGTGTAAAACCCATCGTCCCTATTCGATGCCAGCCAAATCAACCATCGTTACTTCTAACAGTATTCCTCAACACAACTCTTACATGTGTCTCTACGCCTCCTCCAAACCTACTCCTATTTAATTATATTTCATTATTTATTTATTAATTGTTAAAAATGGGCAGTTTTCGGCACAAACATCACACTTTTCAGTTCCAAAAAAATCAATTTTTTTAACTATTCATTAAATTTCTAAATAATTATAAAAATGCCCTTTAAAAAAAAGACAAGTTCCGAATAGTTAGTATTTTGTATCATTCCATGACTTTATTTTTAAAACTCCACTTTTCGACTGATAGTAACCGTATTTTGTAGAATATTAGGACATTATAACAGTATTAAATAGGTAATAATTGTAACAATAAAATAACCTCATGGTAAAGGTTTAGTAAAGCGAAATTTCAAATATGAAGGATTGGGCGATTTAAAAGAACAAAAACGTTATATTTTAATAACTTCTCTCTCTTAATCACTAATTTAGCTTTAATTATCGATCTGTTAAGTGCAATTTAATAAATTATCTGGATTGCCTCTTATGAGAGCTTTAGGTTAAAAGGTGTTCGATCCCACATTTTGAATGTGGTTCGCCTTTTCGGCTTTCAGAAACATTTCTAGTCTCAAATATAATTCACAAAGGATGTCATCTATGGTATTTTGTATATGGAAGTATTAACATTTTAGGATTAATTGCATTCCATTAGCATATGTGATTTCTGCATAATTTTAATTTTCTATCCACTTTGCCAACAGCATTTATTAAATTAGCCTCAATGCAGTACTAAAAATTTTAGTTTTAATTTTTGAAATTATTTTGAGATTTTTAGGCCTATAGTGCTCAAAAAGGTAAATTTTTTTCTGTTTATTAGGGAGAAATCCTTAAAATTTCAAGTCTGACAAATTCTGGAATTAAGTTTTAAAAAATGATTAATAATCTTCCATAATTTCTTCCAAAATCTAAAAAGTGATTTGCAACCAATCAAAGCTTGAATTTTTGTAACCTCCTTTAGGTTATAATCATACATCTCAGTTTTTATAGGTTAATTTCAGTGCTGTACCGTACCTGTTATATTCGTAATTTAGTGAATTCACAATAAAATGATGACGTAATTAAAAAAATTGTGCCTTTTTATTACGAAATGAAGACTCACAAATTACAAAATGCTTTTTAGAGATTAGTTTTTAAGGTTATCTTTTGAAACTTTTCCTTTCGGTTTTTCAGTCGCTTATGTGCTTTATGAATTGCCTACGTAATCGGTGTGTGCCTTTTAAAAATGCTTTAGAATGTTTGAAGGAATCGGATGATTCTTGATGGCATTTTTATGTTAGAAACTACTTTTTTAAAATTGTGATGATAATACAATACGTAAATTTTGTGTTTTGACGAACCGTCACCTTACGTACTCTGCATATTTTGTTCCATAAGTAAAAGTCAATGTTTTTTTTTTTATTATTATTATTGCTGTACATAGTTATCGAAATGTAATTAATTTTCAATATTATAAACTTGTAAAAGATTTTATATGTGTAAAATAAATTTAAAAAGTTAATGTATTCTTTTTTTTGTTTTATTCACCAAAAATGTGGAAAATCGCATTCGAGGGATTAGTGAAAGAAATAGGGGGTCCAACACCACCTAGTCGGTGGCATACTGGGTGTATAACCACTGATGACTCAAAGAAACCTCACCATCTCTCTCTACGCTGGTTTTGGACTGGAAATTTCATAATTTTAGCAATTCCAATGTGATTTAACGTTATAAAAACCTCGAAATTAAAGTTTTAAGAGCCAAATTTTTGTCCAAAACCTCTAAGTCAACATTTCTAAAGCCAAATTTTCGTTTTATAAAAATCTCAAAATAATGGTTAAGAGCCAATTTTTCGTCAAAAAAACCCTCAGAATCAGCGTTTTAAGTGCAATTTATTTTGTCAAAAACTACATTTTTAAAACCCCAATTTTCTTCAAAAACCTCAAAATTAACATTCAAAACTTTTTGGTGGGGGGTGATAACTTATCAGCTAATGTCGTATAGGTTATGAAAAATTCTGGCAAACTTTTGTGGAAGGAGGTTAAGTTAAGGAAAAAATTTTTTTAAATAAATTTTATTATAATAATATGTATAAATATAAAACAATAAAACATTTTTATGCATTCCTACATTTTTTCTTAATATTTTCGATTATGGACTACCATAAATAAATTTTTATTATATAATGAAAAGAAATATAGCAACAAATTGTTTTCATATATTTTCAACAAGGACGGTCTTGCACAACCATAATAAAATTACAAGATCACTAAGATTTTATCACTTTAGAAAATATTAGCTTTTGATTATTAAATTAAAACATAAATTGATTCTCTAGTAGTTTCGAGTAAATAAAATTGGGGAATATTTTTAAAGTGAGCACGTGAAATGGCACAAAAAATGGCTTTAATTTAAATGTTTTGATTTTAGCTTTTTTGATTGGATAAAGTGTTCCTCAGGAGAATAGACGTTATAAGGAAAATTAGAATAGTACTTTAACATAATAATATAATAATACTGCAATATAATAGTTTTAGATAAGATTAATACTGTAATACCCGTCAGCATAAAGAAGGATTGACCTTAGAAATTCTTAATTCTTGAGAATTGTTGACTCTCGGTTGTTTTTTTGAGTTTTCCTCGTTTGATTTTTGATAGGCACCTTCATCGAAATCGGAGTTGAGCTGTCGATTGAGGACTTTATAGCTCCCGGCGCTGCATTGGGAGTCTGCTATGGATCTACCGTCGCCTTCGTCCCTCCTTGAGAGCTCGCTGCATGGTGAGCCACTTCTCGCTTTTTCTTCCGATTCGACCATTTCCGAAGGGTAAAAGCGTTGAAGTTCGGCAGAAGAGAGCCACGCTTTTTCGTTGTTTTCGGCTTCATCGGTCGCTTCTGCGATTTCATTCTGAGGGAGAAGAAGCTTCGTCAGCGGAGGGGCGAGGCCAAGCCCGATATTCCGCTCGTGATAAACTTCCGATATTGTAGGAGTCAAATCTCTATTGAGTCTTGTCATCTGCGTCACTCTTATCTGATCTTGGATACCCGATGTTATCGAAGTCGTCGCATCATTAGATGAGTTCTGCTCCTGTTCAGGAGCGAAATAAAGCATCCTTGGCGATGTTATCAAATGTGAATCAAACATAGCTCCGACATGCTTGTCATTCTTTCTAGGTGTATGGTTAAGGCTATTGATGTTTTGAGGGCGCTGAGGCAATTTACTTAATTCCTCGACCAATTGGTTGTAGAAAGGAGGCGGAGGTGGTTTTCTGGACAAAGGAGGAAGTGGAGGGAGCCTCCTTAAGACTGTAGCATGCCCGCCGCTGTCCCATTCTGTTGCAGAACTTGAGGAACAAGACGAATCGGGACTTCGCTGCTGAACTTCAATTTTCGTCTCAGCCATAGAAGAGCACAAATTCCTCAGCCTTGTTTGATGCGCAGTTTTAAGACTATTTTGATCATTAGACCCCTGAGTTGCGACAGGTGGACTTGGCGTAAATGCAGCATCGCTTTCACCACCACCAGGGCGACGGACATTCGATGATGTTTCAGAGCAAGCAGTCCTCCCATCGGGTTCTCCTCTCCTTCGTATATAACTGCTAAAAGCCCCCGGAATTCGATTATTATGAAGGATAATCGATGAACGTTCAGTTCCATTTTCCAAAGACTGCAAACTCTCCGCAGAACTTGTCGAAGCTGCACTTAGCGGCATTTTTGTTTCTTCCGGAATATCAGCTGAAACTTCATTTAAAAAAAAGCACAATTAAGTTAAAAAAAAACTCACCAGGGGCAGACTTGACGGAAACACATTCAGTGCTTCTTCGCTCGCTTACGTTTTCATTGACGCTAGAACATTCTGAAAGTCGTGGGCTCTAAAAATAAAATTGAGTTTAAAAAATTATTGATGTTGGGGACTACCTGAAGCTGTTCGAATGCTGGAGGCTGAATATCATAATGAGAAATTTTGAATTCATTCGAGTTCCTAGATTCCCTTCTGATGGTCTCAAGAAGGTGCGACGCTTGCTCAAATTGATTCTGGAGCGAGTCAACCTGTCCGTTGAAATTCCAAGTCGAGCAAGTCAGCCTGTGTCGCAAATCTAACCCATCGGCAATATAAAGGGCTTTCTTCAAATTAATTATTGCCTGGCTGGTGTTCCCAACCATATGATGGATTCTCCCTACAAAGACATTAATGACAAACAAAAAGTTAATTTATTCTACCTAATGAGCAGTAAGCAACAGCTTTGGCAGATTTATCATTTAGCTGGTTTACAATAGAAAGGTTAATTTCGTGATGTTTCAAAGCTTCCTGAAGGTTGCTCATTTGTTCATTTAAGCTTCCTAGATGAGAATGAGCACTCATCTGCATGATTGGAACTTCCAATTCTTCGGCGATGTTTAGCTCAAGTTGGAAATACCTCAAAGCATTGGTGTACTCTCCCATTTGCTGGTATAGTTGCCCCAAACCACCAGCAGCTTCTCCTTCAGACACCTTGTCTTTTGTATCCCTGGCCAATGATAGGAGCTGCTCTAGACATGAAATTGCCTGCTCGATGTTCCCTAAGAGCATGTAAATGTATCCGAGCTCTCCAAAGCATGAAAGTTTCATTTCCGTGCTACTCATTTCATGGGCGACGACCAATCGTTTTTCAAAGCAAATGAGAGCTTGTTCATAATTGCCCTGCCTTTTATTGGCATGGCCGAGACCTCTATATGCTCTTTCCAAATCTCGGCAGCTCTTCAACTTTAACGCGATTGCTAAATGCTGCTCATGACATTTAATCGCTTCTTCCAAATCTCCAAGTGCGTCATAACAGTCGCCAAGGTTTCCAAATGCTCGGCCCTGGAAAGAGTTTTAGAATAAATAAATTGGAGGTGAATTACCTTGTCGATGATGGCGGTTGGGATGGAAAGTTGCTCAAGTGTGGCAAGTTGCTGTTCAAGGAATCCGATGGCGTCTTCATAATGGCCCATGTTCAACCTGGCGATTCCGAGGTTTCCAAAAGCTTGCGCTTCGATGACACTTTCTCTTAGTTCTTTGGCTCTTTCTAATTGTTCTTCGTAGCATTTGATGGCATTCGTGTAGTTTCCCAGTGACATGTGTACGGCGCCCAAATTCCCGTGAGCTCTGCACTCTCCTTTTAAATCGTTCATTTCTTGCCTCACGCTCAGCTCCTAAAGAATGTAAGTAGGTAGTTTTAAATTTTTTTTCTTACTTGTGTATGGAAGGCCAATGCTTTGTCGAAGTATCGCAGAAGGCGATTGGCAAGTCCGAGGTTTCCGTACGCCGAAGCTTCCAGCGTCCGGTCTCTTCCTCGTCGAGCGAACGAAAGTTGACGCTGATACATTTTGATCGCTTCTTCAACATCGCCAGTTTTCATCAAAACATCTCCAATGTTACCAATCGCTCTAAACTTCCCAGACAAGTTTTTCGTCATATGAGCAATAGCTGTAAATGTTCAATTTAAAAGGTTTCCGTAAATCAAAAATATACCTAAAAAGTATTTTTGACAATCTAATGCCGTTTCAAAGTTTCCGAGAGCGAAATGGGCTAAACCTAAATTACAATAGGCTCTTCCCATGTTCATTTTATCCTGAAGATCTTTGGCTAATGCCAAATCTTGATCATAATAGCGAACTGCTTCTCTGTAGTTGTTTAAGCAGTAATGGGCGTAGCCGAGGAAATGGCATGCCTTCGCTTCACCTTCGATGTCATGAAGTTCCTAAACAGATTTATTTATCTTCATTTATGCACGAATTACTTGTGAAAGCATCAGGTAGTTTTCATAGTATGGAACCGCTTGACCGAATTCCGCTCGAGAGCTATGGCAGTTGCCTAAATTGAGAAGAGCACATGCTTCGCCTGCGGTATCTTTAAGTTCGCGCGCGATATTAAGATGAGCTCGGTAATGAAAAAGTGCCATTTCATGAGCACCCAATGCTTGATAGGCGACAGCAAGGTTTCCATGAGTCGACGCTTCAGAACTTCGGTCTTTCACCTCTTTTGAAATCATTAATTCTTGTTTATGATACTTGATAGCCTAAAAATGAGACGTTCAGAAAGGAGATTGTAACAGCGGGTATTTGAAGTCTTATATCTCGGGTCGCTGTGGATCGATCGACTTGAAATTTTTAGGGCTTCCTTTCATCGTAATAGAGAATATCTGTATAAATTTTCAAGTAAATCGATCCGCAGGGAGATCCAAATACCCGCTTGGCAAAACCCATTACCTGTTCATAATATGCCATCGCACTGTGAGCATTTCCGATGTTGCCATAAGCTCGACCCATTCCAGCTTTATCATTGAGAGCGCGGGCGATATTCAAGTGCGCTTGGTGAAGTTTTAAAGCCGCATCGTGCTCACCAAGGAGCTGATAGACGATTCCTAAATTGGAACACGCTCGTCCTTCTCCCACTTTGTCTTTCATACTTAGAGCCATCTCAAGTTGTTTTTCATGCCATTTCTTAGCCTAGAAAAGACATTTAATAGCTAAAAGATGACCAATCTACTTGATTGTAATCGCCGGCACAACGAGCTGCATGGCCTAGACCGGCGAACGCCCTTGCTTCGACTGCTTTGTCTCCAAGTTCCTGAGCGATTTTGAGAACGTTTTCATGATAAATGATAGCCTGTGCAAAGTTCCTTCGGTAATGATGAGATGAGCCAAGATTACTGTACGCTCGAGCTTCTTCAACCTGTTCAAAAGTGAGAATTGTATTCAGAAGGAAAAGAAACTCACCAAGTTTCCTAAGCGCCTGGCCAACCTAAGATGCTGCGTGTGACAATCGACGGCGCTTTCGAACTCTCCCATCGCCAAATAAACAGCGCCGACGTTCCCGATTTCTCGAGCTTCCTGAAGACGATCGCCCATTTGTTTGACTAACTGCACGCACTGTTTATGTGAAGCTAAAGCATTCGGGTAATCACCGATCGCAGTATATACATGCCCTGAAAAACGCCGTAATCTACCATACATGATACGAAATTACCTAAACTTGTCAAAGCTGATGCAGCGGCTTGAGTGTCTTTACATTTCATTGCTAAAACTAATTGGTAACGATGAGATGTCAACGCTTCTCTGTAGCTCCCTTTGCTGAAATATGCAGAACCGAGGTTCCCATGTGCTCTACACTCTCCGCTCGTATCCCCCAAAGATTTGGCAACGGTAAGATCTTGTTGCATATAATTTATAGCCTTGTCTAAAGAATTTAGAGCCCAATAAGCCGAAGAAAGAGCTGAAAAGACAGAACCGCGAAGTTTTAGGCTGCACGTTCCTATTTTTAAGGCAGATTCGAGTACGACGACTGCTGGAGAGTATTGCCCAGCACCTAAAAGCTCTTGTCCAACAACAGAAATGATAACGAAAGCACAAGTGTCCAATCTCATGGCTTGAAGTTGTTTAAAAGTTGGCTCCAAAGCGTCTGTAATGGAATAAATTAATCAGAAATAAAAAGATTACAAATTTGGTACCTCTAAGAGGAGATTTTAAAGAAGCTTCGACCAAACCGGACAAAAGATGAGTTGATTTAGGATCTTGGGAAAGGCCCGAGCTGAAAACAGCCAAAGCGTCGCCATGGCGTCCGAGGCATTGCAATGCCACACCTTGTCGATAATATGCCTAAAAAGACTAATTAAAATTAGATCTTTTATAAATCAAACAACCTTTGGCCAATTTGGATTCAATTCGCGGGCTTTCGTCGCATCCTGGAGAGCTTGGGCGAACTGTCCCATTTTTACGTAAGCGGCCGATCGATTGGAATATAAGATGTGATTGGTCGGGTCAAGCTGGAGCGCGTCTGTGTATAAAGCAACAGCTTTAGCATAGTGGCCGGCTTGACAGGCCTGGTTAGAGAGCCTGACCTTCTCAATGAAAACTGCTTTGCTGGCCGGCGGAAGTTGAGATGTTCCTTCTGGCTCAACCTAAAATAAATGAAAAATGCATAAATAATTCGCACGTATTATACTCCTGCTTCATAAAAGGAGTCCCCTTGCCTCACCCCCCTGGGGGACTGCAGGACCATAACCTTTTGAACACGTGAAATATGCAATTTACCTTAGATTTTCATACAATATGAGATCTACCTTAAATTTTTCATAATGTAATCTACCTTAGATTTTCAGTACAATCTACCGATCTACCTTCAATTTTTTTACTCAATTTTGCGATCTACCTTTTTTTTTATGCGATCAACCTTTAATTTTTAATTTTTTTACATACAATATGCGATCTATCTTTGATATTTTTTCATGCAATAAGCTATCTACTTCGATTTTTCATACAATATGCGATCTACCTTCGATTTTTTTCATACAATACACGATCTACCATCAATTTTTTTTACTGTTTTGCAATCTACCTTTGATTTTCCATACAAAACGCGATCTACCTTCGATTTTTTTAAACGGAATGTGCGATCTACGTTTGATTTTCCATAAAATATGCGATCTACCTTGCAGCAGATCTACCTTCGATTTTTTTAAAATCAATATGTGACCTACCTTCGATTTTTAGCTCCTTTTTTTTGTACACTGTGATCTACCTTTAATTTTTTTACATACAATATGCGATCTACCTTTGATATTTTTTCATACAATAAGCTATCTATTTCGATTTTTCATACAATACACGATCTACCATAAATTTTTTTTTTTACTCAGTTTTGCGATCTACCTTCGATTCTTCATACAATAAGCAATCTAACTTTGATTTTCCATACAATATGCGATCTACCTCCAATTTATCATGCAATACCTGATCTACCTTCAATTTGTTTTTTAAGTCTATGCGATCTTCCTTTGATTTTTAGCTATTTTTGTACACAAAATGCAATCTACCTTCGATTTTTTAACACAATCTGTGATCTACCTTCAATTTTTCATACAATATGCAATTTAACTTCTACTTTACACTATATTATGCGATCTACCTCCTTTTTTTTTAGACACAATATGCGATCTACCTTCGATTCTTCATACAATAAGCAATCTACCTTTGATTTTCCATACAAAATGCGATCTACCTCCAATTTATCATGCAATACCTGATCTACCTTCGATTTGTTTTTTAAGTCTATGCGATCTACCTTTGATTTTTAGCTATTTTTGTACACAAAATGCAATCTACCTTCGATTTTTTAACACAATCTGTGATCTACCTTCAATTTTTCATACAATATGCAATTTAACTTCTACTTTACACTATATTATGCGATCTACCTCCTTTTTTTTTTAGACACAATATGCGATCTACCTTCGATTCTTCATACAATAAGCAATCTACCTTTGATTTTCCATACAAAATGCGATCTACCTCCAATTTATCATGCAATACCTGATCTACCTTCGATTTGTTTTTTAAGTCTATGCGATCTACCTTTGATTTTTAGCTATTTTTGTACACAAAATGCAATCTACCTTCGATTTTTTAACACAATCTGTGATCTACCTTCAATTTTTCATACAATATGCAATTTAACTTCTACTTTACACTATATTATGCGATCTACCTCCTTTTTTTTTAGACACAATATGCGATCTACCTTCGATTCTTCATACAATAAGCAATCTGCCTTTGATTTTCCATACAATATGCGATCTACCTCCAATTTATCATGCAATACCTGATCTACCTTTGATTTGTTTTTTTAAGTCTATGCGATCTACCTTTGATTTTTAGCTATTTTTGTACACAAAATGCAATCTACCTTCGATTTTTTAACACAATCTGTGATCTACCTTCAATTTTTCATACAATATGCAATTTAACTTCTACTTTACACTATATTATGCGATCTACCTCCTTTTTTTAAGACACAATATGCGATCTACCTTCGATTCTTCATACAATAAGCAATCTGCCTTTGATTTTCCATACAATATGCGATCTACTTCCCATTTCTCAAGCAATACCCGATCTACCTTCGATTTGTTTTTGAAGTCTATGCGATCTACCTTCAATTTTTCATAATGCGATTTAACTTCGATTTTACACAATATGCGATCTACCTACGAATTTGACAAAATATGCGATCTACCTTCGACTTTCATACAATATGGGATCGAGATACTCTTTCATATTTTTGTCTGACTTAAGATGAAAGATTGAAGTTTCAGATGCACATACCTTTCTATTAGTGCATTGAAGTCACCATAGAAAATGGTTGCAAATAGAAGTAAAAGAAGGTTTTTTTTAGAAAAGAGAAATGATGGAAGAAAACAAACCTCTGATAGGTCCCTCTGTGACATTGTAGACTAGAATTTGACATTTCGTTAAATTGAGCCAAACTCAAAAGGTCGCTATTCCGAAAGAGAGTCGTTCAAACGGACATGGTCGAAGGTGGGCAAAAACATGGTTTTCGTGGGTGTCGTCTTTTAGGGGAGGCGATGAGGAAGAAGCAATTAGAGGGGCCCGACAGAAGGCGATTCTTTCGTAGCTCCGAAGATATTCGAGGAGGAATTCCTTTGAAATTCCTGGCGAGGCGAATCGAGCGCGTATGTCCGAAAAATTGAAGGCACCAAACGAGGAAATACCGTACGAGAGTAAATTAAGAGGTCAAAAAAATAAGATGGGAATCGAAAAGATTAGCGAACCGACTGAGGTTTCGTTTCACTCCTCCCCTTGACCTCAAGCTTGACATTCCTCAACGGTGGCCATCTTTAAATACCTAATTTCCCTCTCACTTGAATGTGCATTATCAAAGAAACAGAAATAAAAAATGGAGACGATTTTTCATTTAAAGCTCGATTCCTCGAAAAGATTCCGAGAAATGATCAATATTTCAGACAGCGCAGGAATTTCATTTTAGGATTCTGCATCGTTTGTTTAGTTACTCGAGAACTGCTGGACCGATTATGTTTGACTTCAGAGATGTGCTTGGAATAGTGTGTTGGTGAACATAAAATTCTCCAACTTTACACTCTGAGCTCAAGGGGGAGGGGTGTCAAAATTTAGTTTTTTGACAATATCTCGAAAACTATGCGTCCTAGCGAAATGACGACTTAGTTAAAAATTAAACCTGATAAAATTTGCGTTAAAATTCATTTATCATTTTTGTCAAATTGTAGTTTCGTTATCGTGATATCGGATCTATAAAATCTGTCATCTAAAAAACAAATTGACAGGAAGTTAACGTGATTAACACGTGTTAATTGGGGGTCGTGAATACCCTTGTTGAGTTTGCCAGGGAAGTTTACCATGTTTAACACGATTAACACGTGTTAATAGTGTCAATCATGGTAAACTTCCGTGTTAAACGCATAATTTACCGTGCTACTTGTTACGTGTTAATTGAAGGTCGTGAATACCCCTATTGAGTTTACCAGAGAAGTTTACCTTGATTAACACTATTAAAACGTGTTAATAATGTATTTGATAATGTTAATCATGGTAAAATTCCGTGTTAAATGCAAAATTTACCACGATTAACACTTGTTAATTGAAGGTCGTGAATACCCTTATTGAGCTTACCAGGGAAGTTTACCATGATTAACACGTGTTAATAATGTCTTTGATAATGTTAATCATGGTAAAATTCCGTGTTAATTGAAGGTCGTGAATACCCCTAATGAATACCCTTATTATCTTCAATTAACACGTGTTAATAGTGTTAATCATTGTAAAATTTCGTGTTAAACTCAAATTTTACCATGATTAACCTGGTAATAAGTGTTAATTGAAGGTCGTGAATACCCCTATTGAGTTTACCAGGGAAGTTTACCATGATTAACACGTGTTAATAGTGTTAATCATGGTAAAATTCCGTGTTAAACGCAAAATTTACCATGATTAACACGTGTTAATTCGTGAATACCCCTATTGAGTTTACCGCGGAAGTTTACCTACCATGATTAACACGTGTTAATAGTGTTAATCATTGTAAACTTTCGTGTTAAACTCAAATTTTACCACGATTAACACTTGTTAATTGAAGGTCGTGAATTTAGAATACCCTTATTGAGTTTACCGGGGAAGTTTACCATGTTTAACACGATTAACACGTGTTAATAGTGTTAATTATAGTAAAATTCCGTGTTAAACGCAAATTTTAAGATGATTAACACATGTTAATTGAAGGTCGTGAATACCTTTATTGAGTTTACCATGATTAACACGATTAACACGTGTTAATAATGTCTTTGATAATGTTAATCATGGTAAAATTCCGTGTTAATTGAAGGTCGTGAATACCCCTAATGAATACCCTTATTATCTTCAATTAACACGTGTTAATAGTGTTAATCATTGTAAACTTTCGTGTTAAACTCAAATTTTACCATGATTAACCTGGTAATAAGTGTTAATTGAAGGTCGTGAATACCCCTATTGAGTTTACCAGGGAAGTTTACCATGATTAACACGTGTTAATAGTGTTAATCGTGGTAAAATTCCGTGTTAAACGCAAAATTTACCATGTTTAACACGTAAACATTGAAGGTCGTGAATTCCCCTATTGAGTTTACATACCATGATTAACACTATTAACACGTGTTAATAGTGTTAATCATGGTAAAATTCCATGTTAAACTCAAATTTTACCATTATTAAAACGATTAACACGTGTCAATTGAAGGTCGTCAATACCCCTATTATCTTCACGTGTCAATCTTCTTAATTGAAGGTTCGTGAATACCCCTAAGTTTACCATGATTAACACATAATATACCAAACTCCGTCCTTAATATTGTATGTAAAACTCATATATTCAGTTCCAAACAAAAAATTATGGGAAATAAGACAATCTTTTTAGCTGTTGAGGTTCGTTTGAACGAATTAGCCTCCAAAATTTGAAAAAAGCGCCCAATTTAGTTGAAGAAATCCTCACCACGAAGTGCTCTTTTTATTGTATTTTTGATGATTTTTTTGAGTAATATTTATGGGAAAATTGATTTTTTAAAAAGAATCCAATGTTAAATATTAGAGTGAAAGATTGTTTTTAAAATGATCAATGTAAAATGTTAAAAAATGTCGATTGACCAGGTGATGGATGATTTAGAAAGCGTCGACCGAAGTCTTCTCTCTTGGTTTCAATTCCTTTCCAAGGGGATAGAATTTGTTTTGTTTCGGAATATCCATCGTGTCAATGTGGAATAGAATTCTCCGGATGAGAATTAAAAATTGTTAATCACGTTTGGAATAATGGAGGAGAGAGAGGAGCGACTGAGTGAAAGAGGGGAGTCGAATAGGATTTAGTCTCAGGTATGTTGGTTGAAAACGATGTCTCTCCCGAGGACCAGATCTTTGATGAATAACAACAGCTCAAATGCGAATATATCGACTAAAGAAAACTTCATGGAAGTCTCGAAAGGGGAGAACGAAGAGGGGTTAAAGGGGAATCCTAATGAAGACCTAAGTAAGAATGCCAATGGCAATTCTACGACAACGACGACTAGCGGAAGCCTTTCTGCCACCGAGACTTCACTTTCTAGCGTCAACGAAACTTCTACGAAAAACGACAACGCTGTAGCAGAGACGAATGGCCTCAACAAGCTCCCCCAAGGAAAGAATGGGACGAACAAGCAGAAAAGGAACCCTCCAATCAAACCCTACGAAGCGGTCAACGAATACGGAAACCTTCTCACCAACTACGAAATCCACGAGATCCTCAAATTCCCGGAGATCTTCTTCATAGGTCACAACGCTAAGAAAATCAATGGACTTATAGGTGGCCCGAATAACTGCAGCTACGACAACGAACATGGCTCGTACATCCATATCGTCCATGACCATGTTGCTTACAGATATGAGATTCTCCGCGTCATCGGAAAAGGAAGCTTCGGTCAAGTCATCAAAGCCTTCGATCACAAAACGCGGCAGTTTGTCGCCCTCAAAATGGTGCGGAATGAAAAAAGATTCCATCGCCAGGCTCAAGAAGAGATCCGAATCCTCGAACATCTTAAGAAACAAGATAAAGACAACACTATGAACATAATACATATATTTGACAACTTCATTTTTCGGAATCATATATGCATTACGTTTGAACTGCTGTCGATAAACCTTTATGAGCTCATCAAACGGAACCGCTTTCAAGGTTTTAGTCTCCAATTAGTTAGAAGGTTCTCGCATTCTCTCCTCCAATGCCTCGACGCACTTTACAGAAACAAGATTATACATTGTGATATGAAACCGGAAAACGTCCTCATCAAACAGCCAGGGCGCAGTGGAATCAAAGTAAGCGAAACACTATTTTCGTTTCATTCAGACCATAAAGATTCGCATGGGGATCATTTTTGGTGTCCTGAAAATTCAAAAGAGAAAAACTCAAACTTTCCATAAATTTGTGGCTCTACAGACCTCTCCACGCTAAATACTCCACCTCCCGCTATTGAGTCCTCTAACATTTCACCCCCCACAGTATTCTAGTACCTCCCACCACTTTCCCATCACCTTCCTATCCTCCTGGATCCTCTCCCCCTACTCCCTCCACAACATTCCACTACCACCCACCACTTTCCCTACTCTCCCATCATCTCCCCTTTCCTCCAGGGCCTTCTTTACTTCTTCCCAACATTTCACTTATCCCGTCACCTCCCCACCCTCCTGGACCCTCTCCCTACTACCTCCACAACATTCCACTACCACCCACCACTCTCCCCTACTTTCCCATCACGTCCCCTACTCTCCCATCGCTTCCCCTACTCTCCCATCACCTCCCCTTCTCTTCCATCACCTCCCCTACTCTCCCATCGCTTCCCCTACTCTCCCATCACCTCCCTTACTCTCCCATCACGTCCCTTACTCTCCCGTCACCTCCCCTACTCTCCCATCACGTCCCCTACTCTCCCGTCACCTCCCCTACTCTCCCATCACGTCTCCTATCTCCCATCACGCCTCCTACTCTCCCATCACGTCTCCTACTCTCTCATCACCTCCCCTACTCTCCCATCACGTCCCCTACTCTCCCATCACGTCCCCTACTCTCCCATCACGTCCCCTACTCTCCCATCACGTCCCCTACTCTCCCATCACGTCCCCTACTCTCCCATCACTTCCCTACTCTCCCATCACCTCCCCTACTCTCCCATCACCTCCCCTACTCTCCCATCACTCTCCTACTCTCCCATCACCTCCCCTACTCTCCCATCACGTCCCCTACTCTCCCATCACGTCCCCTACTCTCCCATCACGTCCCCTACTCTCCCATCACCTCCCCTACTCCGTTGGACCTTTTCCACCTCTTTCCAACTGTAAAACGTGAAAAAATTGCTGGCAAAGTTTCCCCAGTTTATGGTACCTATTTTATCTCAAGTCGTAATTCTTTTATCTTGGATTATTTGGTCACTTTTTTTTAAAATTGTTATTTTGGTTCAAAACGATAAAAACCATAAAAAACCACCAAAATCCTTGCGGTTTTCTTTGAAAACGAAATCGTGGGTTGCAGCAAGAAGCTAATACTTGGTGAATGGGGAAGCTCATTGGTTGCTGTTGGGTTCCTTATTTTTTGCATAACCAAGTTTCTAATCTTAATTTTTATCTTTTTCAGGTCATTGATTTTGGTTCTAGCTGTTATGCAAGCCAACGAGTTTATACGTACATACAATCGAGGTTTTATCGAGCTCCCGAAGTAATTTTAGGAGCGAGATACGGTATGCCGATTGACATGTGGAGTCTTGGTTGTATACTTGCTGAATTGCTCACGGGGATCCCTTTGCTCCCAGGGGAGGATGAAGCAGATCAACTAGCTTGCATTATCGAACTCCTAGGTATGCCTCCTCAAAAGCTTTTAGACGCTTCAAAGCGAACGAAAACGTTCATCAGCTCGAAAGGATATCCGCGGTACTGCAAGCCATGTGTCGTAAACGGCAACACCGTTTTAAGCGGCACCCTTTCAAGACGCGGTAAACTGAGAGGGCCGCCGGGATCTCTCGGACTCCGCCAAGCGTTAAAAGGCTGTGATGACCCCTTATTCATCGATTTCGTACGTCGATGCCTAGACTGGGATCCCGATACAAGATTGACGCCAGCATCCGCACTTCGACATGACTGGCTTAGGAGGCGACTTCCACGACTCCCGACTGCCGACTCCCATTCTGTCGGTGTCAGAACGCCGACCAACTCCTCTTCGTCCAATTCCAACGCCAATACCAACACCCTCGGAGCCACCAACAAATTTCGCGTTCAGCTCACCGATGACAGAGCCAGTACTATTCATTCTAGGCATACCAGTGTACCTAATAAATTACCACAAATTACAAATAATCAAGTCCGATATGAAATAATGCCATGACAAAACTATCTTAAGTTGAATCACCTTCAGTTACGTTTTTTCATTTTCTCAATAGTCGCATTATTGACACAAATCTTTACGCAAACTTCGATTCGAAGTTATAGTCCACATTTTTCCAATAGTTTAGAGCATTTTTAAAGACTGGAATTGAAAAATTCACAGCTCCTAATTAGGCTTCATACTCAAATTATGTTTTAGATTCCTCAAAGGTGCATCTTCCTTGGGGCATTTAAGAAGGCGAAATCAAAAAATGCCCCAAAGAAAACGTACCTTATTTATTCTTAATTAACAAACACGACTGAGAAGAAACAAATTATAGGGTGCAATATTTTTCTTTTCTATAAGACTCTTTCACTGTAAAAAACATCATTTTGTCTATATTTGCCATTTTCTTCCAGTATTGTGTTGCATTGAAGGGTTGGATTATTTGTTTATAGGCATTTTTCTCCTCAAAAGAGAACTTTTGTCATAAATCAGTAAAATCGCACTGTATATCCCAACGCAACTTTTTTTGTACATAAATGCATATTTTTATACAAGCTATTTGGATGTTCGGCTTCCTACAAGGTATATATTGAGATTTGAATGTTATCGAATGTTGGAATTAGAAAAATCTAGAAATTTTTTTTTTCTCCAATTATTGTGCTTAAGAGTAGAAATAAGCAATATTTGCTGTTTATTGGACTGTATTCCTAAAAGGAATATGAAAATAGTATTTTAGCATAACGCTCAACCTTTTGTCCAGTCATTTTTTTTTTGTGTTCTTTTATTTCCTATTTTAACTCATAGTTTCTACTTAATTTGCCATTTTGATTAGGATAATTGGCTTTTATTAAGTACACGCTGTGTATTTCGACGGAAAAATATCAAATTTTATTTATCAATGGGGAATCTCAATAGTTCCAGATCTGCACTTAAAATTGGCCAATTTTCTCACATTTTGAAGTCTTTCGTCTTTTATTTTTCAGACAACTATTAACCTGCAATATTCTGCTGTTAGGATCCTTAATTAGGAATCACGATTAGAAATTTTTATGAATGTTAAAGAGAAGTATTGGATAAAATTGTGCAGAATGGTCAATTAATGTTATTTGTAGGCCCTATTTGTTCAATATGATCTCTTTTTTTTTTAAATTTTATTTTATTCTTAAAAAGTCTGCTCTTTTCAGTTTGGAATTTGTGCCATACACTGCCATTTCGTTCTCACTTCTCCCCATTTGTTTATATTTTGTTATTCTTCATAATAAATTTGGTTGTGAATTTTTATTTTATTTTATTCAATATTAAATTTTACCTGGTAATCTACTTTTCGTCTTCGATGTGCATTTTTATAATGCTTTATGTGTACTTATTGTAAATGCTATTTCGAGGCACAAAATGGTCCTAATTATCAAAATAGCGAAATATTTTGAGAGGCAATCTGCCGAATTTTGTGATTGTAAAAGGGGGGAAATGGGAAAGCCCGTTGTTTGATTTAAAGCCATTTTTTTGGAAGGTAAATTTTGGATTTTTGAAAAGCTTATAAAAAGCCAGGGTTTCTCTATTTCCTCTGTGAGATCCACTGCTTAGTTAAAAGTATAAATTCACGTTTTTTGATTTGGTGGACTAAGCTATGGATTAATCCTAAATATTTTCATCTTATTTACTAATTGTTGCTATGTTGTTCGCCGCTTGACATACCATTAGAAAGACTAGTGCCTTTAGTTGTGACGATATTAGTAAAAAACCTTTTCATTTCCCCATTTTCACCATCGTTTTTGTTTATTCTGCATGCTCTTTTTTGATTTTTTTTCACGAATGGTGCTTTACTAATTTAATTTCTGATGCCATGGTATTGACAAAATATACCCAAATTTGTCAAAAGTTTAAAAAAAATCAATTTTTTTTCGCTATATTTTTGTTAAGTGCTTCATATCTCGTTGTTACTAATGTGAAGTTTCAAATTTTATAGTATTCCACCATAGTTGAGCCAAACTTCAACACCAAGCATGTTCAAATAGAGGTAATACATATCAAAAACTGAATTTATTTGCGTGATTATGCTTCATTTTTTTTTTTTAAATTTAATAAAATCTTTATGTATGTTAATTATACATAATCGATGCCACAAAATGTTTGCATAAAATGTATAATTGACTGATTTCAGAAACCTAATGATCTCAATCTTTACTATGTAATGTGCTAGCTTTGTGGCAAACTTTAGACTTTGTATATAAATAAAAAGTGCTTGAGAAAGTTAAAAAAGGAAAAAAAAAAACTTGTTTTGTACGTTAACATATGTTAAAATTTTTATGGTATTTGTAAGTTTCTGAGGCGCAAAGATAAGAAAAAAAAAATTGTGCATTTGTATGGTTGATTTAGCGCCTTGATTTCATATCCCCATTGTAGTAGATTCAATTTAAACTTAAAAGGAAAAAAAATTCTTCAGTCCTATTTTAGTGTGTAGTTTTGGCTGTAAATATGCAATTGTGAAGATTGGGCCTATCAAGCCAAAGATGTTCTTCTTTTATCTAGATTTATCGTAGAAATATTTAAAACAGTTTAATTGCTACTTGTATGCCTATTGTTTTGTCAACCTAAACGTGTACTTATTTTTTTAAAGTATCAGTTTCGCTCATGAGAAATTATTTGTTTTGACGGTTTTCTCGTCAAATTTGGTATTTAGTCAGAATTTATATCGAGTTTAATTTATATGTACTTAATATGTACAAAATGTGAAACTGGTATCAAGTTCGCAAATACAATATTATGCTGTGGTGTCAAGGTTTTAGTAATAAAACTATTGTACAGGTTATTTGTGAGTTTTTTTTTATTCCTTGTCTTTGATGGGAAAAAGTGTTACCTTACCTGATCTCCCCTTTGGGAGTATAATAAGAGTCTAAAGATGCTCAAAAATCAAACTAAAAAAAATTTTGTCACAAAGGAATGGAATTTTAGATATAAAGGGCCTCTCGTGGCCAAAAAACGATCAAAAATCAAGCCAAAAAAGGTCTTTTTGTGTCGTTAAGAACAAAATATAGCTAAAAGGGCCCCTAGTGTCTAAAAAACGATAAAAACCAAGCTAAAAAAGGGCCTTATTTGTTGAAAAGGAACAAAATCTAGTTAAAAGGGCCCCTTAAGTAAAAAAAAAAAAAAAAAAAAAAAAAAAAAAAAAAAAAAAAAAAGTAACCTAAATAGGACTTATTTGTCAATAAAGGAACAAAATCTAGTTATAAGGGCCCCTTAAGTAAAAAAAAAAAAAAAAAAAAATAGGACTTAATTGTCAATAAAGGAACAAAATCTAGTTATAAGGGCCCCTTAAGTAAAAAAAAAAAAAAACTAACCTAAATAGGACTTATTTGTCAATAAAGGAACAAAATCTAGTTTAAAGGGCCCCACTTGTCCAAAAAAAAATTAAATGTCATGTACCAATTTTAATCTCGCTCTAGTGTGAAACTTGTTAACTATTCCTGATAAGAGAGTCCGATAAGGGATACGAGAAGCTGAAACTATTTTCAGACCTCACGTTTAGGAATGGTAGGACCTCAGGGTTCAAAATGACCCCTGGTAGATATTAGAACCATGAATAAAAACTCAAATGTATTATTTATTTATTTAAATCGTTAAAATTATAATGTTTCCAAACATGTAAAGGTTCCTAAATTTATAACAAAATAATAATATAACAAATGGACAGGTCGAAGGACATTATTGAAACATTTATAAACATTTATGAAGATTATAATGGTACATAGAACACTTATGCGAAATTTTGAGCACGTCGCTGGTGGCTTAAAAAGCTCTAAATTGAAGCCAGCATATGCTACTTTGGCTTCTCTAGGATGTTCTCTAAACGTGTATAGCGTAGTCTTCTTTTTCTCCATTGGACTGATATCGTTTTCTAAAAAAAATAATAGTAAATTGTGAGAAAATTCAATTTGGTTTACCTTTTGACCATGTAATTATGATGCCCGTCTATCTCTTCGTAGTAAATTTCCTGATGGAATCTGTCACATTCCGCTTCAAACTGTTCCCCGCATGGAAATCCCGATGGTTTCCATGCGTATCCATCCTGCATTCTGAAAGTCGAAGAAAATGTTGAAAAAGTGCATCTAATTTAATATAATGAATTAAAAATAAAAGATAGATCGATGAGTTGAAACCTTAATTAGAGTCAAGATTGAGAGCTCTACTACTTTGAAGAATAAACATACTTGAGCTACCTGGAGGAACTATTGGATGATGTCGCTCGCCTCACTCTTGAGCGTCGCGAGACATCCGGTGACATATCCGCAGACTCGGTGCTAGATTCATGTTCATATACAGTTGTATCTAAAATAATGATTAAAATTAGTTAAATTGGCGGTTTATATACCTTGTCTTTGTTTATGGGGTAACGTTCTATGGGATCTTGTACGTTTCTCGCCACTGCTTTCAGAATCGGACATGAACGACGTGGTCGCTCTTCGCAGGCGAAACATTTCCTCTTCGTCCTCGCAGTGGGCTGTTCTTTCTACGGGCAATTTTTGCTGACTTGAGATGCATGATATTTCTGACAAAAAATGTTTTATAATTACCAACCCATTAAGCCACCCTTAGCAGAATAAGTTTACAATTAAAATTTCAAACAATTGTATCATGTAGTCAACGACTGGTGATTTTGCTCAAGGTGGCAGTTTTGGCGAATCATGAGTTTTTGAAATGAAATGGAAAACTTGTTGAATATTTACCTAGACTGAGGCCGTCAGGTGGGCTCTTGGATGTGTTGAGCTTTGAGCGAGATTTCGATCTAGCATGATATCCGTAATAATCTTTGGGTTTGTATGCATCGTAGCATTCACGTTGGCTGAATGTTTGGAATTTCATGTGGTGAGTTACTGGCTGATAGGGAAGGTTAAACGTTGCGTACGGACTTATTTCGTATTCTGCACCACCTGAAGATACTCTATTAACTTGGAATGATTTTAAATGAGACATGCCTGAGGTGTCGCTTCCTTTGTTGGCACTCAATGAAGAGGTGACTTTCCTTGCTGGTGAAGGCGAGTAATCTCTGGCTGATGCGTGGATGTGATTTTCATGAGCTCGCAACTCGACCAAGCCTTTCGATTCAGCTCTCACCAAGCACCTAGGTTTAAAATAAGTGATACTTTCTACAAGAAGAATTACCTTCGTTTTCTTAAAACTATGAAGAGGCAAAAGGCACATATCAACGTCCCCACAATTCCAGCACCAATGGGGACCACATAGTACATAGAAGAGAAGACTAAATTTTCGTTCGCTGATTCCGATTTCATTGGCAACAATTCTAGAAGAAGAAAACAATTGACGAAAATAAGTAATTTGAATTACCTCCACTGATTGTTCGCGTTCCGAATTCAAATTCCTGCAATAGAGATCCAGCTTCTGTGAATATTTTGATAAAAAGATCGTATTTTTTGGCAGGTGACAAATTTCTTATGACGACGTTTTGAGGAAATGTGATGTTTTGGTTGTTCACAGTCCAAAAGTTGCTTTCCTGAGCTTTGTACGATATGGTGAAGTATAAAATTGGACAGCCGTTGATAGGCCATGCGTCCATGTAGACGGTTGCGGTTGTGGAATTTGATAAAATAAATTGTGCGTTTTCGGGCATTCTGGAAACTGAAAGGATAATTTTTATTCACGGGGTAGGTAATCTTTTATTTGGCTTTTGGGACTATGGGAGAAAATATTAACGAAATCCATTTTTCTGGGAAGGTTAGGGATAGCTGGGGATGCTTTTGGACCTGTTAAAGTCCACCTGACGATGGAACAGGCGAAGTATGGTTAGAGATGGTTAGGGGAGGTCAGGGATGGTTAGGGAAGGTTAGGGATGGTTAGGGATAGCTGGGGATGCTTTTGGACCTGTCAAAGTCCACCTGACGATGGAACAGGCGAAGTATGGTTAGAGATGGTTAGGGAAGGTCAGGGATGGTTAGGAAAGGCTAGGGATGGTCAGGGAAGGTTAGGGATAGCTGGGGATGCTTTTGGACCTGTTATAGTCCACCTGACGATGGAACAGGCGAAGTATGGTTAGAGATGGTTAGGGAAGGTCAGGGATGGTTAGGGAAGGCTAGGGATGGTCAGGGAAGGTTAGGGATAGCTGGGGATGCTTTTGGACCTGTTATAGTCCACCTGACGATGGAACAGGCGAAGTATGGTTAGAGATGGTTAGAGATGGTTAGGGATGGTTAGGGATGGTTAGGGACGTTATGGAATGCTACTTACCACTTCCTTGTGTGTGCGCTTCCGTAATGGGACTCGGATCGCTCGTCCCTACACTATTCGAAGACTGTATAGTTATATGGTACGTGCTACCACATCTCAATTCTTTCAACGTATAATATTTTTGATCAGGTTCCAAAACGATCCGACTCCAATCGCTGTCTGGACCTTTGTAATTGATCAAAAATTCTGCAAAAAATAAACGTCATCGAAATAAAGAATCAATCATTTACCTACCTGAAATATGGTGGCTTTCATGAGAAGAAACTTTCCAGTGGATTTGTATTCTATTAACTGTCGTATGTATCACAACTAATGTAGGAGGTTTCGGAATAGAGATGACGATGATTTCATAAGTGATTTCATCCGCTCCGTACACGTTGTTCGCTACGCATGAGTAGTTGCCAGAGTATTCCTGGCTTAATGGGTTCAGCATTAAACTGTTTTCAACGACATATCTAGAAAGATCATTTCAAATAATTTCAAAAACAGGCGATATTGCGTACCGATAATTTTCGTTGTTGTTGGTAAGATCTTTTCCAGTTTTGTCTCTCCAAGAAATATTCGGCGTGGGCAAACCGACTGCATAGCAGTCTAAAGCGAGATTGGAACTATCACCACCGATCAGTTTCTCGGAGAAAGAAGTTATCCGAGCAGGAGCTATAATATCGAATATAAAAATTGACTGGCAACTCAACTGTGGTATTTTATAAAACTTAGTTATTGGTTATAGATTTCACCTCTCGAAAGTGGAATTTGCGATACTTTATTGCTTTTGGAACCTTCACCAGCACTTGTGGATGCTGTCACCCAAAATTCATAACGTTCGAACTCGACGAGCTTCCTGCATTCGTACATAAAAGTTTTGCTCCCGAAAACCATTTCTTTTTGCAATTCCTTAAATAATTAAAAAAATAAAATAAAAATATTTGCGATGAAAGTTTACGTTGTTGGAATGTCGGATGTAAATATTGTAGTGAATTATTTGACCGTTTGGCTCCGAAGGGGTCGACCATGCGACTAGAATGCTGTTGGACGTCACAACTAAAGCTTTTACTTTCCCAGGAGGCCCTGGAACTGATTTTGACGTCATAAATTTTATTCTTGCTTCAAACATTACCATCTTCATCAGTTGAGCAGTAAACGTTCGAAGATATTTCTCCATCCCCTACAGCGGTATAAGCCAAAACTCGAACCGTATAATTCGTCGAGGGTATAAGCGTATGAAGTCTAGTCTCTAAATTAGTGCTTTTGCTTACTTTCAGTTCAGAAATCGACCCTAAAGTCACACGGTTATTAAAATTTAAAAAGTTGAAAAATCTCACCTTGATTTATTCGGGGAAAATCGACTTCCTTGTAAAAAATTTTATAACCTAATATTATTCCGTTATGGTGCTTGATTGGTGGAGGTTCCCATCTTACTTTGATACTCCGAGAAGATAAAGCAGCACATCTTAAATCTGTTGGTGCAGCGTCTGGAACTGCAGTAAATCAAGTTTTAAATTAGTTGCTGGTTACGTATAGTTGGGGATGGATTTTGACTAGTTAAAGTCTACCTGACCATGGAACAGGCGAAGGGTGGTTAGGGATGGTTGGGATGGTTAGGGATGGTTAGGTATAGTTAGGGATGGGTTTTGACCAGTTAAAGTCAACCTGAGCATGGAACAGGCGAAGGGTGATTAGGGATGGTTGGGATGGTTGGGATGGTTAGGGATGGTTAGGGATGGTTAGGTATAGTTAGGGATGGGTTTTGACCAGTTAAAGTCTACCTGACCATGGAACAGGCGAAGGTTGTTTAGGGATGGTTGGGATGGTTAGGGATGGTTAGGGATGGTTAAAGAGTCCACTGTAGCACGGTGGTTAGCGCGTTCGATTTCCACGCGGCGTACTCGGGTTCTATTCTCCCGGGTGCAAATATTTTTTTCGCCTGGTAAAGCCTCCGGCTAAGGAACAGGCAACAATAAACAGAATTGGGCGGTTAGGGATGGTTAGGTATAGTAATGTTATTCCTGGGAAAAACCTACGGCTTATGTACATTAAAAAATAAGAAAAGGCGGTTAGGTATAGTAAGGGATGGCTTTGGACAGTTAAAGTCCACCTGACGATGGAACAGGCGAAGTATGGCTAGAGATGGTTAGGGATGGTTAGGGATGGTTAGGGATGGTTAGGGATGTTGTGATCGACCATTCATAAAAGCCACCAAAGCATTCCATGATCGAATTCCTTACCTCCCTCAAGCGTAGTAAAAATAAGCACCGGAGAAGGCGGACCAGGCCCAATATAATTGATAGCACGAACCGATATTTCATATTTGGTAAAATTTCTCAAACTCTCTATCACAGCCAAAGACGCCTTTTGGCCGAAAACAGTTTTGAAAAATTTGTTTATATCGCCGAGCTCACAAAAGACAACTTGATATCCGGCAATATCCCTAACCTCACTTTCTTTTTCATTTATTGGCTAAAAAATGAAATATAAAATCGATTTTTAAAAATCAAAATGTATACCTTCCATTGGATTATTAAGTTTTTAAAGTTTGACAGTTCTACTGTTATATCAGTGGGGGCCATCGTGGGAGCTAAAAAAAAGTAAATATTGTGAATATAATATTAAAAAAATACCTTCTTGTAATGTGACGAATGTGATGGATTTACTGGTGGGGCCGATTCCTACTTTATTGACAGCGTATACTTGAGTCTCGTATTCTGTATTTGCAATAAGAGTCCCTAATCTTGTGCTGAATGTTTGCCCTCCGACGGTCATGTTGTTCCAAACGTTTTCGGTGTTATGCTCTCTGAATTGGACTATGAAATGCGTTATGGGAGTACCGGAAGGGCCTGGGGGTTCCCAACGAATATTGACCCATCGACTCCCTTCTTCAAACATTTCAACTTTAGTGGGCACCCCTGGTGCTTCTGCAAAGGAGATAATTGAAGACCATGGACGATCAAGAGGACTCACCCATGACGATGAGTTCGACAACCATATTATCGAATCCGTACGCGTTTCGTGCATTACAATGATACTTTCCGGCATCGTAGGAAGATAAGTCCCTTAGTTCGATTTCCGATATCATTCCTGTCGCTGTCACCTTTGCTATTGGAGTAGGCAAAACCAATCTTGGAGATTCACCCCATGATATATGCAGCGGTAAATCGCCTTCGGCTTCGCAAAACAGTTTAAACGTCTCACCGGCTACTCCACTGTGATTTATATGAAGGGCTCTAAAATAAGCAGGAACTGGAAGAAAAATATGGAATCCATCATCTGTATAAACATCCTTACTGTTTACTGCCAAACGGACGGTTTTCCTTAAGCCATTCCCTATTCCATTTTTGGCTTCACACGTGTAGTGACCTTTATGGTTTTTACTTGCAGACTGTATTATTATAGTACCATTGTTTTCGAGTTGAATAAAACCGTCCACTTCTACAGGGGTTGGAACGAATTCAGAGCTATCCTCTATAAAAATTTAAAAAGGGCTATAAATCTAGGAACGCGCGAAATTACCTTTGGTCCTCAACCACGTTATATTAGGTGGTGGATGTCCTATAGCTTGGCAATGCAAAAATACAGGCTCTTGATACAAAACGGCCGTGTCGACAGGTTCAACGACCCATTTTGGAGCGACTAAAACTCATTAAAAACTTAAAGAAAGAAAGGTGTCTCACCTCGTACGACGAGTTTAGATGTATAGTTTGCTTGAGCTGCAGCGTTTCGTGCAACGCAGGTGTATGTCCCTGAATGCCTAGCAGCGATATTGCTGAAAAGAAGGGCATTGACGAAAGGATGATGCTGCTCTTGTACATCAGGTTCGCTGATCATTTTCTCGCCGTCTTTCAACCAAATAATATCCATGGGCAAGTCACCAGAAATGACAGTGCACGAAATTTGAGCTCGGTGACCTTCTTGTAGGTCGGATGGGAAGTTAAATTCTTGTATTTGGGGAGGCTCTAAAAATATTCTTTATAAGTTATTGATTATGATGTTTCATACTCATTATTTTGACGAAAACGCTACTGGAGGCAGTTTGAGCTTTTTGGTTGCGAACCATGCATTTGTATTCTCCACCTTCTTGGACGTCGAGGTCTTTTAGAAGTAAAGTTCCGTTTGAAAGTAGTTGATGCTTCCTAAGAAGCCTTTCTCCTTTATATTCCCAAATTGTGTTTGATATAGGGAATCCTGCTACTGGACAATGAAGGAGGACGTTGCCACCATCGACGGCGGTGACGTTCAAAGGAGGCCTTGCAGTAGGCGGACCGTAGACATTAAGCGACGCCGAGTGTACGATAGTGCCAAGATTATTTTTCGCCGAACACGAATATAGACCACCATGTTGCACTTTGGATGAGGTTATATTAAGAAAACTAATTGCGAGACCTTTATAGTCAGGGGAGGAACCGACAATATAACCGGATTCCGGTAATAAAGGGCTCCCGTCCAATAACCATGATATTCTAGGAGTAGGAGTGCCAGAAACGAGACAGTTTAACGACACAGAAAACCCAGGTTGGACAGTTTGTTCTATAAAGGTCCTTTGAAATTGAGGAGGTAAAGCTAAAAACAACATTATTTACAGTATATACGTTTCGATTTTTTACCGCCGAGAATAAGCTGTGCGGTTGCTTGTTCAGTTTCATCGGATGTGCGTGCTAGACATTGGTACATCCCACCGTCATTCCTTTTCACTGATTTCAAAAGAAGGACTTCGCCATTATTGAGAAGTCTTACGTCGACATTGTCATGAATAGGTCGACCGTCTTTGAGCCATGCGATATTGTGTCCACCGTTACCTCCGGTGATGGAGCAATTGAAAGAAGTCGAACTCCCCCCGTCGACAATCTAAAGAGTGTGATGTTAACTTTTTCCAGAAGAAGGTCTTATATAAAAGACGAAGGTCTTATATAAAAGACCGAGGCCTTATATAAAAGACCGAGGCCTTATATAAAAGACCGAGGCCTTATATAAAAGACCGAGGCCTTATATAAAAGACCGAGGCCTTATATAAAAGACCGAGGCCTTATATAAAACACCGAGGCCTTATATAAAAGACCGAGGCCTTATATAAAACACCGAGGCCTTATATAAAAGACCGAGGTCTTATATAAAAGAGAGCGCGGTCGAATCCCAGGGTCTGCTATCTTAAACGTAAAAATAACGCTTTCTTGTCTCTCTGCCCTAGGGGTTGGCTTCGAAACCTTCAATGTGTTCAACTTTTTTTCAGATTACGACCTTTTTGTACCTGTCGGCTTGGTTTGATGGTAACCGACAGCGGAATATTGACAACCAAGTTCATTTTTTTACGATCTTCTCCCAAAGCGTTGCTCACAACGCATACGTAATGGCCGTTATCTTGTCTTTGGGCGTTCGTAAAGGACAGCATTGAATCCAAAGGCCTTATAGACAACGATCCTCGATGAATTTCATCAAGAATACCATTATGCTCTCTGTACCATCTAAAAATGTGTGTGAAAAAAGAAATTGAAACGGAAAAAAACTAACCTATAAACTGGAGGAGGAGACCCTTGAGCAGGACACAGGAGGTCGATAGGATTTCCGGGTCTAACGTAGACATTTGTAGGAGTGTGGTCGATTCTTGGGGCTGAATTCGATTCTATTTCTGTAAACCACATCAATAAAGAGGAAAATGGTTACTTATGGACGCACCAGTCAAAAATATTCTTCCAGGAGAACTAAGACGACGCTCTCCGGTTAACACGTGTACAGTTTGGCAGTAATAAGAAGCTTGCGTATCGACTTTTGTTGTCGCTCTTATGTGAAGGGAACCCGAGCTCGTAACTGAATAGCTTGAGCCAGGGACGAGGACAATGCGTTGCCCCGTCGGCTCCTGCTTGAGCCAATTGACCACCTTCACTCTCCCCGACCCTCCCCTAATTTGGCAATGTAATACACCTACGTTTCTTTCCATTGTGAACGAATTTTCCACAGAAGCGAAAAAGTCGGATAAGATTTCTGTACGAATCGATAAGTTATGCATATAAAAGCGGATATGATTTACCTGGCCTTAGTTTACATTCTCGAGACACTATTTTACCAACAGAATTGAATGCTAAACATCTATAAGTCGTAGTATGGATATCATCTCGGATTTGGTCACTACTGAAGGGAGGAAGATACAAGCTACCGTTTGCGAGAACATGCCTGAAACAGAAAGATAAACTTGATTACATTTCTGATTGACAAGTGATGGATTCATCACTTCTAGGTTTGGAAGTATCTAGTTGCTACAGCACTTGGTTCCCCTGGAACCCCTCCGCCAATAAAAGCCCTACTTGTGACCTTTCCTACTCTTGCCACTTGCAGCCAATACTGCTTTTACATTTGTTGCACCTCTGTCATTATACTTTAAGAGAACAAATGCACGAGAAAACTGTTTATAAAGGCAACATGATACTTTTAGGGACCAAACCAAAGCCATTGTTTAAGATGAAGTTGATAATTTACAGATAAATGAATAGAGAGCGGGAAGGCTAGTTATTGAAACGTGAGATATCTAGCAATTAACTCTCTTGCCCCAAGGCGAACTTAATCTAGCGGAAATTCTCTCTCCCGAAGCTTTCCTTCTATTGTTTTCCCAGTTTACTAAATGATACATTTTCTCTTGTTTTCTGTTGACGTTTTCGAAATCGGTAGAACAAACGCACTAAAAGATTTCAATTGAAAACATAAAAGTCTTGAAATTCCCACCTTTTTTTTGGCAATCAGGAGCCAAGGTTGCCAATACAAGATTATCAGTGCGATCCTCTAGCGTGCATTTTAGGGCTAAAACAACTAAAAGTATTGGTCCTGGAGCTTGCCCAGAGACACGAACTTTCTCAAAGGTCTACAGATTTCGGGGGATCCATAAATTTCGGGGGAAATGAATCCTTTTTTTCTAACATAACTTGAATTTGGTGATAATTTTCTAAAAATGGGACTAATTTCACTCATACACATTATAATTACCTAATTAGTTAATTAAATAATTAATTTTTGGAAAAAAAATTTTTGAATCATAACTTGAATTTGGTGATAATTTTATGAAAATGGGACTAATTTCACTCAAACTCAATATAATTACCTAATTATTTAATTACTTAATTAATTTTTGGAAAAAAAGTTTACAGTCATAACTTGAGTTTGGTGATAATTTTATGAAAATGGGACTAATTTCACTCAAACACATTATAATTACCTAATTAGTTAATTAATTAATTAATTTTTGAGAATTTTTTTCAATCATAACTTGAATTTGGTGATACGTTTATGAAAATGGGACTAATTTCACTCAAACTCAATATAATTACCTAATTAGTTAATTAATTAAATAATTAATTTTTGAAAAAAATTTTTTTTTCAATCATAACTTGAATTTGGTGATAATTTTATGAAAATGGGACTAATTTCACTCAAACTCAATATAATTACCTAATTATTTAATTACTTAATTAATTTTTGGAAAAAAAGTTTACAGTCATAACTTGAATTTGGTGATAATTTTATGAAAATGGGACTAATTTCACTCAAACACATTATAATTACCTAATTAGTTAATTAATTAATTTTTGAGAATTTTTTTTTTTGCAATCATAACTTGAATTTGGTGATAATTTCATGAAAATGGGAAAATTAAGTTAATTAGTCATAATTACATAATTAGTTAATGAAATTTAATCGGGATCACGTGAAGATTATTTGGTTAAAATTTGGTGAAGATCGGACCGGTAGAAAGCCCGTAGCACATTTTTGCAAACTTTAGACAGACATATCTCCGCCATTTTGTCGAATTTCAAAAATCGCTCTCGTCACTTTCAAGATAACCACGAAAGGAAGATTGTGTGAAAATTTCGTGAAAATCGGATGAAAATTGTGGCCGTGAAGTGTTCCGGAAAAAAAAGGCGACGGACGGCCGGCACCACAGACAAAGTCATGTCCGGCAAAGATCAAAAGTCAGTTTGACCCTAGGGGGTCTGGAAGACCCTTCCCCAAAAACCCGAATCCGACGGTATTACAATAACTTCTCTTTGAGAAAGTTAACATAAAAGTCTTGAAATTCCCACCTTTTTTCTGGCAATCAGGAGCCAAGGTTGCCTATATTACAAGGTTATCAGTGCGATCCTCTAGCGTCCATTTTAGGGCTAAAACAACTAAAATTATGTGTTTTTCTGTACTTTTCCATCCTAAATAGTGTCCGGGATTATGAAAAAACATTAATTTTCGTCTAATGGTCATATATTAGGGAGATTTATCGCTAGCAACTACATTCATAAATTATAGATAAAACGGTTTAAACTGTGATTAAATTGCATAGAACGCATTGAAACTGAAAAAAAGCACTTGACTGTATGATAGCCGAAGAATTTTTCTTTCTTATTTCCTTCCCAAAAGTAAAGAGGCTCGTCAAAAGTTAAATGGAAAATGACAGTTTGTTAAAAAAGTTAAGGCGCCCTCCGTACTATAATGGAAAGGGTGAAAATTCGTTTTAGAGCCATTAAAGTAGGTTTTAAAAGGGATGGAAATGTAGAAAGGAGGGCGTTTCATTATTTTTATTTGAATTATAACCTCCCCCAGTAGGGAAAAGAAAGAGAAGATCTAATCTAAGTGCGGCGAACCGTGAGGATATCAGTACAAGTTCCAAAGGTGCAATGATCCTTGTGATTACTTGGAAATACAATGCTCTAGCAACAGGGGCGACCCCTTTCCTACCCTCACGAATCCTATTTTTCTTCACCGAATTCTTCTTTTATCTCTGAACCCTTTGAACTATTCATTTTCCTTTTTATATATTCAGTGTTTCACTCCTCGAAATATTATTTAATTCATGAAGAAATATTACTCGAGAAGAAAAAATTTGACCGAAGGTTTGATTTACGACCTGGGTTGACGTGTATTGCATGTCTATTTTTCAACTCTGTCGCTATTTTTCGAACCGTCAATAGGTTATCAAAGCCCCCAGCCTCCCCAGCCCTCTATCGAGATTAGACCGAGATGAGCAGGAAGCTGGGCCGAGATAGCCAGCTAATGGCTGCTTCAGTAAATCATCGAGATTACGCCCTTTTACCTTCCTCCCCATTCCAAGAATAAACGTAATGAGTATAAAAAACAATAGTTTATTGTCATCCCCTCCCGATGAAAATACGCCCAAAAGATTCCTATTTCAATTATCTTGGAGAAACGAATTTTGAAAAATGAAAAAATATGGTTCGGACAAAAGAGGCTACCCAAGCGTTAATATTGGAAAACGATTACCCCTTGATTAATGATCTTTGGAAGTCGCTGATTTAATTAATACTTGATTAAAATATAATGATGTCATCATAAAAATTACGAAGATGGCTACCAGATAACCAAAAATGACTTTTCGGTCCATTAATGTGACAACCCTTTGGAGATACTAAATGAGTAAATGACCTGATACTTTTGATGGTGGTCTAGCTTAAGTTGAAATATCAGAAATATCGTAAAAAGTCCTGAAAATGTATTTGTTGATTTATTGTTATATTTTAGAGGGGGGAAAAAAGCTCTAAAAGGGATGAGTTATTTTACACACAACACAAGAAACTTCTTTTTTTCATTCCATATAGAAAAAGAAGGGGGAAAAAACTATACAGGTTTATATAGAACCATTCATTTCATAATCGCTTCATTTATTATTTTCTCTGTCGATAGAAAAGATGGAAATTTGTTTGTTAGGAACCTCGTTTTCTATTCAAATTGCCCGGAGTTTTTAATATAGCTGAAATTTAAATGGTTCGTTAACATTTTATGCAAAAGAGCTTCTCCATCTTAGTCGCTCAGTTTCCCCTGCTGATTCTCATTGTATGCCAAAATGGATTTATTAGAAAACTATTAAAAAAAAGAAAGAAAATAAACTTTTTAATTCAATAAATCTTTTCATGTTGAGATTAAAAAGTTAAGTAGGAGGGGGGTATGAATTGAAATCTATAAGGGGCCTCCACATCCATCTGTCCTCCATATTCATCTATAGGTGACCTTCACATCAATCTAAAGGTGCCTTCCACGTCCATCTATAGGTGGCCTCCGCGTCTATCTATAGGTGGCCTCCACATCCATCTATAGGGGACCTCCACGTCCATCCATAGGTGGCCTCCACGTCAATCCATAGGTGGCCTCCGCGTCAATCCATAGGTGGCCTCCACGTCCATCCATAGGTGGCCTCCACCTCCATCTATAGGTGGCCTCCACCTCCATCTATAGGTGGCCTCCACCTCCATCTATAGGTGGCCTCCACCTCCATCTATAGGTGGCCTCCACATCCATCTATAGGTGGCCTCCACCTCCATCTATAGGTGGCCTCCACCTCCATCTATAGGTGGCCTCCACCTCCATCTATAGGTGGCCTCCACCTCCATCTATAGGTGGCCTCCACGTCCATCCATAGGTGGCCTCCACGTCCATCCATAGGTGGCCTCCACGTCCATCCATAGGTGGCCTCCACGTCCATCCATAGGTGGCCTCCACGTCCATCCATAGGTGGCCTCCACGTCCATCCATAGGTGGCCTCCACGTCCATCCATAGGTGGCCTCCACGTCCATCCATAGGTGGCCTCCACGTCCATCCATAGGTGGCCTCCACGTCCATCCATAGGTGGCTCCACGTCCATCCATAGGTGGCCACCACGTCCATCCATAGGTGGCCCCACGTCCATCTATAGGTGGCCTCCACATCCATCTATAGGGCATGTCCATCCATAGGTGGCCTCCACGTCCATCCATAGGTGGCCTCCACGTCCATCCATAGGTGGCCTCCACGTCCATCTATAGGTGACCTCCACGTCCATCTATAGGTGGCCTCCACCTCCATCTATAGGTGGCCTCCACCTCCATCTATAGGTGGCCTCCACCTCCATCTATAGGTGGCCTCCACCTCCATCTATAGGTGGCCTCCACCTCCATCTATAGGTGGCCTCCACTTCCATCTATAGGGCATGTCCATCCATAGGTGGCCTCCACGTCCATCCATAGGTGGCCTCCACGTCCATCCATAGGTGGCCTCCACCTCCATCTATAGGTGGCCTCCACATCCATCTATAGGTGGCCTCCACCTCCATCTATAGGTGGCCTCCACCTCCATCTATAGGTGGCCTCCACCTCCATCTATAGGTGGCCTCCACCTCCATCTATAGGTGGCCTCCACCTCCATCTATAGGTGGCCTCCAAATCCATCTATAGGGCATGTCCATCCATAGGTGGCCTCCACGTCCATCCATAGGTGGCCTCCACGTCCATCCATAGGTGGCCTCCACGTCCATCCATAGGTGGCCTCCACGTCCATCCATAGGTGGCCTCCACGTCCATCCATAGGTGGCCTCCACGTCCATCCATAGGTGGCCTCCACGTCCATCCATAGGTGGCCTCCACGTCCATCCATAGGTGGCCTCCACGTCCATCCATAGGTGGCCTCCACGTCCATCCATAGGTGGCCTCCACGTCCATCCATAGGTGGCCTCCACGTCCATCCATAGGTGGCCTCCACGTCCATCCATAGGTGGCCACCACGTCCATCCATAGGTGGCCCCACGTCCATCTATAGGTGGCCTCCACATCCATCTATAGGGCATGTCCATCCATAGGTGGCCTCCACGTCCATCCATAGGTGGCCTCCACGTCCATCCATAGGTGGCCTCCACGTCCATCCATAGGTGGCCTCCACGTCCATCTATAGGTGACCTCCACGTCCATCTATAGGTGGCCTCCACGTCCATCTATAGGTGGCCTCCACCTCCATCTATAGGTGGCCTCCACCTCCATCTATAGGTGGCCTCCACCTCCATCTATAGGTGGCCTCCACTTCCATCTATAGGTGGCCTCCACATCCATCTATAGGGCATGTCCATCCATAGGTGGCCTCCACGTCCATCCATAGGTGGCCTCCACGTCCATCCATAGGTGGCCTCCACGTCCATCCATAGGTGGCCTCCACGTCCATCCATAGGTGGCCTCCACGTCCATCCATAGGTGGCCTCCACGTCCATCCATAGGTGGCCTCCACGTCCATCCATAGGTGGCCTCCACGTCCATCCATAGGTGGCCTCCACGTCCATCCATAGGTGGCCTCCACGTCCATCCATAGGTGGCCTCCACGTCCATCCATAGGTGGCCTCCACGTCCATCCATAGGTGGCCTCCACGTCCATCCATAGGTGGCCTCCACGTCCATCCATAGGTGACCTCCACGTCCATCTATAGGTGGCCTCCACCTCCATCTATAGGTGGCCTCCACCTCCATCTATAGGTGGCCTCCACATCCATCTATAGGGCATGTCCATCCATAGGTGGCCTCCACGTCCATCCATAGGTGGCCTCCACGTCCATCCATAGGTGGCCTCCACGTCCATCTATAGGTGACCTCCACGTCCATCTATAGGTGGCCTCCACCTCCATCTATAGGGCATGTCCATCCATAGGTGGCCTCCACCTCCATCTATAGGTGGGCTCCACCTCCATCTATAGGTGGCCTCCACATCCATCTATAGGTGGCCTCCACCTCCATCTATAGGTGGCCTCCACCTCCATCTATAGGTGGCCTCCACCTCCATCTATAGGTGGCCTCCAAATCCATCTATAGGGCATGTCCATCCATAGGTGGCCTCCACGTCCATCCATAGGTGGCCTCCACGTCCATCCATAGGTGGCCTCCACGTCCATGAATAGGTGGCCTCCACGTCCATCCATAGGTGGCCTCCACGTCCATCCATAGGTGGCCTCCACGTCCATCCATAGGTGGCCTCCACGTCCATCCATAGGTGGCCTCCACGTCCATCCATAGGTGGCCACCACGTCCATCCATAGGTGGCCACCACGTCCATCCATAGGTGGCCTCCACGTCCATCCATAGGTGGCCTCCACGTCCATCCATAGGTGGCCTCCACGTCCATCTATAGGTGGCCTCCACCTCCATCTATAGGTGGCCTCCACCTCCATCTATAGGTGGCCTCAACCTCCATCTATAGGTGGCCTCCACCTCCATCTATAGGTGGCCTCCACCTCCATCTATAGGTGGCCTCCACCTCCATCTATAGGTGGCCTCCACCTCCATCTATAGTGGCCTCCACCTCCATCTATAGGTGGCCTCCACCTCCATCCTATAGGTGGCCTCCAAATCCATCTATAGGGCATGTCCATCCATAGTGGCCTCTACGTCCATCCATAGGTGGCCTCCACGTCCATCCATAGGTGGCCTCCACGTCCATCCATAGGTGGCCTCCACGTCCATCCATAGGTGGTTTCCACGTCCATCCATAGGTGGCCTCCACGTCCATCCATAGGTGGCCTCCACGTCCATCCATAGGTGGCCTCCACCTCCATCTATAGGTGGCCCCACGTCCATCTATAGGTGGCCTCCACATCCATCTATAGGGCATGTCCATCCATAGGTGGCCTCCACGTCCATCCATAGGTGGCCTTCACGTCCATCCATAGGTGGCCTCCACGTCCATCCATAGGTGGCCTCCACGTCCATCTATAGGTGACCTCCACGTCCATCTATAGGTGGCCTCCACCTCCATCTATAGGTGGCCTCCACCTCCATCTATAGGTGGCCTCCACCTCCATCTATAGGTGGCCTCCACATCCATCTATAGGTGGCCTCCACATCCATCTATAGGGCATGTCCATCCATAGGTGGCCTCCACGTCCATCCATAGGTGGCCTCCACGTCCATCCATAGGTGGCCTCCACGTCCATCCATAGGTGGCCTCCACGTCCATCCATAGGTGGCCTCCACGTCCATCCATAGGTGGCCTCCACGTCCATCCATAGGTGGCCTCCACGTCCATCCATAGGTGGCCTCCACGTCCATCCATAGGTGGCCTCCACGTCCATCCATAGGTGGCCTCCACGTCCATCCATAGGTGGCCTCCACGTCCATCCATAGGTGGCCTCCACGTCCATCCATAGGTGGCATCCACGTCCATCCATAGGTGGCATCCACGTCCATCCATAGGTGGCCTCCACGTCCATCTTTAGGTGACCTCCACGTCCATCTATAGGTGGCCTCCACCTCCATCTATAGGTGGCCTCCACATCCATCTATAGGGCATGTCCATCCATAGGTGGCCTCCACGTCCATCCATAGGTGGCCTCCACGTCCATCCATAGGTGGCCTCCACGTCCATCCATAGGTGGCCTCCACGTCCATCCATAGGTGGCCTCCACGTCCATCTATAGGTGACCTCCACGTCCATCTATAGGTGACCTCCACGTCCATCTATAGGTGGCCTCCACCTCCATCTATAGGGCATGTCCATCCATAGGTGGCCTCCACGTCCATCCATAGGTGGCCTCCACGTCCATCTATAGGTGGCCTCCACCTCCATCTATAGGTGGCCTCCACCTCCATCTATAGGTGGCCTCCACCTCCATCTATAGGTGGCCTCCACATCCATCTATAGGGCATGTCCATCCATAGGTGGCCTCCACGTCCATCCATAGGTTGCCTCCGCGTCCATCCATAGATGGCCTCCACGTCCATCCATAGGTGGCCTCCACGTCTATCCATAGGTGGCCTCCACGTCCATCTATAGGTGACCTCCACCTCCATCTATAGGGGACCTCCACATCCATCTATAGGGCATAAAATATGTATTGGATCCGGCCATTTTTGATGGTAATTCATTAACTTTCTTTTTGAAAAAGTTTACAAACCTACAGACCACGTGGCGTAAATACATAAAAATGTCGAAAGAACAGCATCACTTGGTTTATACAGGAGGTGAAACATTAGCGGTTCTAAAGGCCGCAGAGGTCGAGTTTCTCTAATGCTCGAGGATAATAGGAATTATGGCCGTGGATGTTCATTTGGCCCTCGCATAACCGACCCTCTCCTCACCCTTACACAGTTCCTATCCTGTAAGCTAAATGGATGGGCAACGTATTAGCCAACCCACAACACACAATACACCTACTCTGTTTACGTGCACCTATCGAATGCTTTTAAGTATTCCCGACCTCGATAACTAATTTTATTAACTTAAAAACAGCAAACATTGAATTCTCATGAATTCCTTGGAATATAACTGAAGGGGGAAAAAAGAAGTGAACAAAAAGCGACTTTCATCTTTTCCCCCCTTGTTGTTCTACCAGATAGTACTCCTCCATAGCCCTTGGTAGCGCTAATATCTCAAAATCGACCAAAATGTGACTTTCACCTTTATTCTCTCTTGTTGTTCTACCAGATAGTACTCCTTCATAGCCCTTCACATCAGGTAATTTACTTATTTAACTGGAACTATTATGGAAAATTTTAGGTTGCCGGAAATAATGACTTAATGGAAAACTTTAATTCTCTTTGTTTTAATAATATGAACATCCTTTTAACAGGGCTCCGGAAAATTGGATTTTGTGTAATGGACGGGCTCACCCTCTCGAAATACTGAAAAATGTATATAATATGTTAGGTTATCAATAATTTTTTTTTTTTTTTTTTTTTTTAGCGGATTTCCGTAGGAAAGTAGGGTATTGAGGTGGTCGTCACGGAGGCTCCCAGGCTAGAGGCTTATATATTCGTGATCTGGAAGCTCTGGGGATCACAAAAATATAGGATGTTCCTTTCATGTTTTAGCGGATTTCCGTAGGAAAGTAGGCTATTGAGGTGGTCGTCACGGAGGCTCCCAGGCTAGAGGCTTATATATTCATGATCAGGAAGCTCTGGGGATCACAAAAATATAGGATGTTCCTTTCATGTTTATATATATATATATATATATATAACTATGTATTTTACTCTTATTGTTACTTTTATACCTCCAGGACCTCTTAATGTTACTTTTGAGGTAACATTAAGAGGGTAGCAATAAGAGGAATATTTTCTCCTCTTAGTGTTACCTAAAAGGGAAAAAGGGAATTTTTGTAAGCCGCGGCCGGGGTACTTGGTTTTCACAGAGCTGAATATCGGGCTCAATGACGTCACTTCTCTACCCCTCCCGTCTTCTCAATTCACCCTAATTTGCATATCATCGGTGCCAACCTTAATTACCTTATAATTGACTGATTAAAACGAATTTCACATCATCTTTCACGTCTTTTTACGAGGAAGACAATGGTGACATCCTTTTTGATTTTAGATGTAACTAAAAATTAATATTATTTTAAATTAAAACGCGTGATTCAGCTGTCACACAGATTTGATGAATGGGTTTGTTTACCGAGTCTATTTATAGAAATTCCTTTTCACCCTCACATTCTTTTTAAAAGGGGGTTTCTTTAGTTTTGAATCTCGTCTCCCCTTCGAGTATTTTCTTCTTTCCCGACCGGCCGGCCGGCATCACGGCGGGGGATTTGCACCCGTATTGCTAGGCCATTTTATTAGCGGATTTTTAAATATACGTGTGATATATCAAATTTCTTAGAATTCTCGAATATTACATTAGTGCTTATCATTTTAATGAAAAATTAATAAAAATTAAACATTGTCCTATGAAGTTAATATTTGGCATACAAATAGAGGGTGGCACAAGTGTCACAAAAAATTAACCCCCCACCACCCCTCTCGTCCATTATGCAAGTGGGGGCGGTTTTCTTGGAAACGGTTGGGTTTTTTGGGTGCATAAAACCCCTTTAAAAAACCCCCCAAAGAGGGAGGATTTACCTTTTTACTAAATTATCCAAGTCTAAAATTTACAAAATTTGACCTTGGAAGGTCAAAAAACCAAATTTAGCCATTTTGGACTCAAACGTTACCAAAGTTAGTGTAAATTTTCTGGATGGCCAGAAAGTGAAAGATTTGGATTAATATCCTTTCCAACGCACCCCCCCCCCCCCTACCAATACTATCCAACAAGCACTACTGAATCTATAATGTGTTTTTAAAGTCGATTGATTCAAATAATTATTGTACCTATTTGATGGCAATCAGATAAGCGTGGTAGAGGGCCTAGCTGGAGGCTCTCTACCAGTGTTGCTAGGCCATTTATATCAAAATAATGGTTTTTATTTATTTATTTTTTTTTTTTTTCGTTTACTGGTGAGATTATTTCTAAGAAAATTATACCGAAACTAGCGAAAACAAAAACTATTGATTTTTTTGGGTGAAAAATACGACAGCGACCTATATTTTTCATTTTCACTATACGAATTTTTTTTCTTAACAATTAAATCTAAACTTTAGGAAATACATCCCTAACCCCGCCTAACCATCGTCGATACACACGCTAAGGTACTTAGGTACTTGTAGTAGGTGGTAACTACTGATTGCCATACATCCAAGGTATCTGCAATACCTAGGAGGTACGTACGTAAACACGGAGATCACGATTTCGCTTTAATTGGTGTTTATTTGATTGAAATAGTCATCAAATTATGATTATTCGCTCAATTTGTCTTTTTTAATATTTTTAATTATTTTGGAGAGAATTTGGGCCTAGTAAGAGTCAAAAATCTAAATTTGAACAAGATAGTAAACAAAAATTGATAGTCACCTAATCGATTGTGTGAGCGGGAATTTTTGAATCTACAGAACAAAAAATTTCGTCTGCTTAATGAATTTTTATGATTTCCAAGTGATTAATATCATTTATTAACCTTAATTAATGAAGAAATAATCAATAAAATCCTTTATTGATGGTTTAAAAGCAGTATTTACAGTTTTAATCAAGATTTTAAAAAAAATGACCTATACGAAAGTTGCGGGCCAGAAACTGATATCCTACCCCGACTTTATTGAGGAATCATTTTTCAAAAGAAAGTTTAATATTCGAAGATTCTAGGGTCAAAAAAGCATTATAATATCCAATAATTGATCTATTCTTGTATTTTCCGATCGTATAGACACTATGATTCACT
The DNA here is from genome assembly GCA_018703685.1 of Orius laevigatus. NCBI lineage: Eukaryota > Metazoa > Arthropoda > Insecta > Hemiptera > Anthocoridae > Orius > Orius laevigatus. The sequence continues at coordinate 43,791 of JAGWEN010000733.1, forward strand.
TAATAGACGTATTCTCTGTATAATTGAACTAAACTTGATTTCATTTTTAAATTTCCCGCGTCCGTTTAGGTACATTCTTTATCATTTTTTCAAATCTCAAATCGCCTAATTTAAGCTTAAAATTGGGTTATTGTCAAAGATTCTTAGGTTTAATTCGATTAACTAGAATTGTCAAACGAAAACTATTGGCCTTATCAATAAAATATGTTATCACTAACAATTATTATCACAGATTCATCAGCGCTTATTAGCTTTTTCGTTAATTTTAAGCTAAGCATGACACTCTATAATTGTCGGATTAAATAAAGTCCAAATTCGTCCTCAATAACTAAATAAAACAAAACAAGATAAGGAGCTGATAACGTAATCAAAGGGAATCATCGGATTTTCGCAATTCTTTTGATGTACGAAGACTAGATTTCCTCTATTTCATTAGTTTTATGCTTATAATGGCTTCCTATAAAATTTCTAATGAAAGTATTCAAATTTGTTCTGGCAAAAAAAAAAAAAAAAAAAAAACTATTGATAACGATAAGGGTCTGATCCATTCAAATGCCGTTCCTTTCTCAAATACGAGATTGTTAATTACAAAATTAATTTCTTTAACAATTCTTTCTATTTACATAGAATTAGTAAACTATCAAAGTGAAGAGCTATTTTCCACCAGTAATAGGGAAAAAAACTTGACTTCATTGTCCCGTCACCATTTTTGGGTCAAAAACCGGTTTTCGGTCATTTTTAGGTAAACACCGGTTTTTTGGTCGATAATACTTGTTATGGTCCCCGCCAGATTTGTCGTTCATCCGTAAGAGCCATTTTTGTGAATTCAAAACGGGGGGCCCCTCCGTGATTTTAAAAACGAATTGAAAACTATTCAACGCAAGAATCAATGATACCTAATTAAAGAATTACCGTATTTTAAGCTCGACCAATAAATTAATCACGTATTCAATTAGGTAAATTTCATTTTTGAGCTACCTTAAATCTGTTGTTTTTGTTTTCGGTCATTTTTAGGTAAACACCGGTTTTTTGTCGATAATACTTGTTATGGTCCCCGCCAGATTTGTCGTTCATCCGTAAGAGCATTTTTGTGAATTCAAAACGGGGGCCCCTCCGTGATTTTTAAAAAACGAATTGAAAACTATTCAACGCAAGAATCAATGATACCTATTAAAGAATTACCGTATTTTAAGCTCGACCAATAAATTAATCACGTATTCAATTAGGTAAATTTCATTTTTGAGCTACCTTAAATCTGTTGTTTTTGTTTTCGGTCATTTTTAGGTAAACACCGGTTTTTTGGTCGATAATACTTGTTATGGTCCCCGCCAGATTTGTCGTTCATCCGTAAGAGCCATTTTTGTGAATTCAAAACGGGGGCCCCTCCGTGATTTTTAAAAACGAATTGAAAACTATTCAACGCAAGAATCAATGATACCTAATTAAAGAATTACCGTATTTTAAGCTCGACCAATAAATTAATCACGTATTCAATTAGGTAAATTTCATTTTTGAGCTACCTTAAATCTGTTGTTTTTGTTTCGGTCATTTTTAGGTAAACACCGTTTTTTGGTCGATAATACTTGTTATGGTCCCCGCAGATTTGTCGTTCATCCGTAAGAGCCATTTTTGTGAATTCAAAACGGGGGCCCCTCCGTGATTTTAAAAACGAATTGAAAACTATTCAACGCAAGAATCAATGATACCTAATTAAAGAATTACCGTATTTTAAGCTCGACCAATAAATTAATCACGTATTCAATTAGGTAAATTTCATTTTGAGCTACCTTAAATCTGAAATATTTTGGCGCAAATTTTTGTCTCCATAATTCTCACTTTTATGGGTTCTTGGGGTTAATGGGCCAAAAACGGTTTAAAGTCTCTCAATTCTTATTTGGTCTAATTTGAACCAATAAACATCTAGAAACTTATTGTTCAAGACAATAAAGTCTTCGAGATCTCTGTGTTTCCTGGTCGGGATTTCGCCAAATCCTTACTCTCGTTTTGATTTCTGTAGAAGTCGAATAACTCCAAAACTAAGCATCTTACGCCAAAACTCACTTAACACAAAGTTGTAGATTTTTGAATTCTCTACCTAAAACAACTTAATTGTTATGACCGTACAACCAATAGCTGACGAATTAATGACGAAATAAGAAACTAAGCATTTTAGGCCGATGACCACGAAATTCAAATTTATAGATCTTTCAATTTTGGACAAAAAACATTTTATACATTTTTCCTTTGCTACCTTTAGTTTCGCTGTAAAACAAAAAACCTTGTTAGGTGTCTATAGTTGTGTATTTTTGAATTCCAAAAAAAAAGGACTTAATTTTTTTCTGTGTGACTTTTAGGTAAGAAGTTAGACCTAAAAAACCACATGTTTTGGTCATTATAAAGAGTCTGAGATGTATGCTGAAATAAAGAAAAAAATGCGAAAATTGTAGGTGATAAGAAATTGATAACGGCTGTTTGTAAAATCGTTACTAATTGCAACAAACCTAAGAAATAAGATATTTCTGACCTAACTATACTATTTGAAGCCTAAAATTATAGAATGTGAGCTTTGAAATGGTAAAAATACGTAAATAAATAGCTGTTGACAAGCTGTTAAATCAAATCATCATTCATTTCAATCAATATCGAGAACTATTGACTTAATTACTTAATCCTTAAGTTTTAGTCCTAATTATCGGTATGTGAGCATTAAAATTGTTAAAAAATCAGAAATTACACAAGTCATGGATTACAGTAATTTGTAATAAAAATGGCCTAGCAATACGGGTGGAGAGCCCCTAAGCTAGGCCCCGCCCGGTTATGACGTATGGTAGAAGTGGGTCAATCGTATAGCAAAATTGAGAAATAGATTCATGATTAGACGGGGTAGGGATGAATTTCCTAAAGTTATGATTTGGTCGCTGAGAAAAAAAATTCGTATAGTGAAATTGAAAAATATAGGTCGCTGTCGTATTTTTGACTATCAAAATCCAATAGTTTTTGTTTTCACATTTTTCGTCAATATTTTCATTAAAATCATCAGGTTAGGTACCTGAAATTATTTAAAAAAAAAAAAAAAAAAAAAAGTGTTAACTTATAAAGTTTCCAGTTCTAAAGGTTGTAGGTATTCCAGTTAGATCCGTATGTCTAGCGAAAGTCTTTAGTTGCTGGCCCAAAAAATCTTAAAAAAGTGGATAATACTTCTTTATGGAGTCCTATTTCGATTGTCTAATGCTTCTTTGTTCTTATCCATCTTTTTTATGCCTAATTACGTTAAAATTGTATTACAAATCTTACACATATTTTAAATTACAAATATTAGAGGGGACCCCTCTTTACATTTTAACATTTATTTTTAACATTTTTTGCCTCTAGTAACTCAAGTTATTAATTTTCTCATAAAACACGTTGTTTCGCGAGATAGCATTCTTCATTTTTGCGACGATTCAATAAAAATATTTGACCGGCTGAGAGAGAATTTTGGAGCGCCACACCTGCTTTCGAGTGTGGCCTTTCTGCTCCCCAAGTCCCACCTTTGTCCAGATATACCACGTTCACTTGCTTCCACGTTAGTGTTTAGGTTTGTTTCTGTTTGTGATTTCTGAGTTTTGATCATGGAGATGAGGTCGAGATATCGGATGTGTGAATATGGTGATTCAAGGGAGCTCAAAAAAATCGTAAGTACTCGAATTTTAATGTAGCCTACTATTGAAATAAAATTTGTTTATACGTCATAATTAGGTTTCGTTGGTCTACAGTTAACAAAGTTTTGTAAATTATTTTAGTTATTAACTTTCTCAAAGAGAAGTTATTGTAATACCGTCGGATTCGGGTTTTTGGGGAAGGGTCTTCCAGACCCCCTAGGGTCAAACTGACTTTGATCTTTTTCGGACATGACTTTGTCTGTGGTCGGCCGTCCGTCGACTTTTTTTTTCCGGAACACTTCACAGCCACAATTTTCATCCGATTTTCACGAAATTTTCACACAATCTTCCTTTCGTGGTTATCTTGAAAGTGACGAGAGCGATTTTTGAAATTCGACAAAATGGCGGAGATATGTCTGTCTAAAGTTTGCAAAAATGTGCTACGGCCTTTCTACCGGTCCGATCTTCACCAAATTTTAACCAAACAATCTTCACGTGATCCCGATTAAATTTCATTAACTAATTAGGTAATTAATTATGTAATTAGATAATTATGACTAATTAACTTAATTTTCCCATTTTCATAAATTATCACCAAATTCAAGTTATGATTGCAAAAAAGAAAGTTAAATATATATTTTTTTAAATTAATTAATTAATTAATTAACTAATTAGGTAATTATATTGAGTTTGAGTGAAGTTAGCCCCATTTTCATAAAATTATCACCAAATTCAAGTTATGATTGAAAAAAAAAAAAAAATTTTTTTTTTGTCACTTTCATGGAGGGATTCATTTCCCCCAAAATTTATGGATCCCCCGAAATCTGTAGACCTTTGAGAAAGTTCGTGTCTCTGGGCATGCTCCAGGACCATACTTATTTAATTTATTTTTTATTTTATTTTTTTTTTTTTTACTTCCAGCGATGAGGAGAATAAACAAGACCACGAACTCCGAAATCTTCTCGAGCAAGAAATTCAAGTTGCTTGTAAGTTTTAATTATTAACAATTTATTGTTTGTCTTCTAGAGTCATTATAATTAAATGTTTTAATAGATAAAATCAATGAGGAAGACGAAGAAGAATTGAAAGAAGAAGAGTTTTCTTTCAATAAAGAACAGAGAGTTAAGAGAGCTCTATTTTTTCATGGCCAAGAAGAACAAAAACCTTCGGAAACTCCTAAGTCAGGCCAAAAAACATACAAAAGACCCAAGAAATGTTGCATGTTTTGCAAAAAACTTGTTTTAAATTTGGCAAGGCATCTTCTCTCAGTCCATTCAGCCGAAGAGAAAGTCATCAAATGGAATGAAGAATCTTCAGAAGAAGGAAAAAAAAAGCTTTTGCCATAATTTTGTGGAGAGGGAGCAAAATGCTACAACCGATATCACCCGACGTCACCTCTGATTATGAGGAAGAATATCAAAAGACCGAGCACTGGCGTAGAGGATCTAATAGAGTGTCCGTCATGTCAAAAATTGTGCGGATTTCATAATTTTGCTCGGCACGTCTCACGGTGCAATAGGTAAGACTTTTTTTTCCTTAAAGAAAATACCGACATACTTAATTTATTTTATTTTTTTCAGTTCCCTGGCCAATGTTGCACGACAAAATTCAAAAACCGCCAAATTGCTTAAGATGCCTCAATATTCGCCAGTATATATGTCGACAGAACTACAAAAAATTCTCGCCTCCATGACTAATAAAGAATATATTGATACAATAAGCCATGATAAAAATATTGCCTTACATGGACAAATGCTCTGTGAAAAATACATGGCAAGGTCCCAAGAGAAGTTCATTGCAAGTATCCTCAGGACAATTGCCAGAATCTTCTTGGTGATGATTGAAGAAGGAGGAAAGGATGGAAAAATTATTGAATCGACAAACGACTGCTTCAGGCCATCTTCGTATCTGCTATTCGAGAAGGCAATAAAAAAGATTGCGGGGATCGGCGGTGCGCCCGACGGTGGTTATTCCAAACCATCATTGGTTCACCAATATGGGATAATATTCAGAAACTTCGCACAAACAGTGATGTTTCACCATGCCGTTGAAGAAGATGAAGAAGTAAAAACCTCTTTTTTTACACTTACATACCTATTTTACCTACTTTGTTTATATAGATAATGTTTAATTTTAGCAGAGAAAATTAAGGAGGAAAATTTAACTTAGAAGAAATTGGACTCCATGGAGGATTCGATCCTCCGAACTCACGCTTACCAGGCGAGTGCAATAACCACTGCACTACAGCAGTTTAATGGCGTTTTTGGAGTCCAATATTTATATGTTAATTTTTCCTCCCTAATTTTCTCTGTGTGAATGGGCTACTAAACTATTTTAATTTTATTTTTTTATTGCACCAATGAATAGTACTCTTAAAAAGAATTAAGACTGTGAAATCCGCAGGAAAATCGGTCAATTATTTTCAGAGATTTAAACCGTACTTTTCCCTCGTTTTTCACGTTTTGGCGGGAACGCATTTTATTTTCTTTAAATTATTGATTTTTTTTCCCGACGATATTGTTGGTTTTTTACTTTTTAGCATTAAAACAACTAAATTCAATTGAATTTTGATACATTTATGACTTAAGTTTAGTTGCCCATTAAATTTACATCCGACTATTAACACTTTAAAGTTTAAACTAAAACTTTAAATTAAAACTTTAAGATAATATTTTTACCAAAAGGCTAATGTACGATTAGAATTTTTTTTTTTTTTTTTTTTTTTTCAGTGGATAATTGAATAATGTGTAATCATTTTTAGAAAAAAAAACTGGAAAAAAATTGCACAAAATGGATTGCGCTATACAATGCCCACTATGCTAATAGAATGAGCATCCAAGCGAGGAAGCAAGCATACAAGAGAACAATAGAGTCGAGGAATGAAATTCCACTAATGGAAGATGTCAAATTGTTAAGCAATTATATCAAGGCAAAAATTAAAGAAGCTAATGAACAACTTGACAAAAAGTTTTCATTTGATGCCTACGAGACATTGTGCAAGGTTAGCCGTATTTTTAATTGCAAAAAATTAAATTTTTAATCAATTTAAATTATATTTCAGGCCTTACTTCTCCGAATTTGGGTATTCAACAGAAAGCGGGTAAAGGAAGTGGATCAAATTTACCTAAAAAACTGGAATGAAGCCAAACAGTGTGAAGAAGGGACGGCAGAGTTTGATACGCTATCAAGAAGCGAGAAGCTCTATGCTAATTCTTTTAAAAGAATAGTCGTCGATGGGAAGCTCGACAGGAAAGTAGCATTATTAGTATCAGTCTCAGACGTGGGCAGTTTCGAAAGAATAATAAATTTAAGAAAGATTGCGGGAATCGCTGAAAACAATAAATACCTTTTTCCCACAAGGAATATAAAAACGGAATTTATAGAGGGCACAAAAGTTATGAGGGAGTGGGCCGAGAGCTGCGGCGCTCAAAATCCAAAGCTACTGAGAGGAACTAAATTGCGGAAGCATTTAGCTTCCAGTATGCAGTACCTAAGTCTTTCAGATGAGGACTTAAAACAGGTGGCAGAGACAATGGGCCACACTAAAGAGACCCATTTATCAATATACCGCAAGCAAATAGACGCCCTTCATCTAGGGAGGGTGAGTAAGGTCCTCCTCGCCTTAGATGAGGGAGATTTAAAAAAATACCGAGGTCTTACTGTTGATGAAATGACAGAAGAGCCAGAAACCACAACAACCACCGAAAAGCATCAATCAGACTCATCAGCTACAGAGTACTCGTCCACATCAGAAACAGAGCTTCTTCAGCCAGAAAGAGGGGGAACCCCCGGAAGAAAAAGAAGATTCGTTCAAAGGAAAACACTCAGCGAAGCACTGAAAATCACCATTAACAAAGTGTTTCAGGATAGTATTAGTCGAGGGCGCTATCCTGGAATAAAAATGCTGAGGGAGAAACGCCAGCTACTAGTTTCTGACCACCCCACAGAAATGGCCCAAGTCTCACCCAAAAAATTGGGTGTCTATGTTCAAAATGAGATTTTAAAAATGAAACAAAAAAAAAATAGGCGTATTTAAAAGTTTAAGTTTGTATAATTTTAACTTTTTTTTTTTTTTTTAGCGGATTTTTTTTTATGTTCCTACATACCTAATGTGTTTATTTTATTGTTTATTTTAGTTTAATAATAAATTCTATTGAGTTTTGTTTGTAGCCTCCTCTGGAATTACTGATGTAATTTTTGTTCCTACGTAATTATCCTATCCTAAAGTTATTATTTCGTCGCTGAAAAAAAAAAAAAAAATAAAAATAAATAAATAAATAAATAAATTAAATAAATAAATAAAAATGGTCTGAACAAATTGAAAAAAAAAAAAAAAAAAAAAAAAAAAAAAAAAAGAGCGGGCTGTCGTAATTTTGACCCCAAAAATCCAATAGATTTTGTTTTCACATTTTTCGTCAATATTTTCATTAAATTCATCAACTTTAATGCAATATTCAAGAAATAACTATTAATTTGAGATTTGACGCTAATATGTTATAAATATGGCCGAGCAATAGGGGTGGAGAGCCGCCAAGTAGGCCCCACCAGTCGTATTCCTCTCAAAAAAAAGGGGAAAAAAGATATACGACATGACCAGGTTTACATAAAGAATAAATTATTAGAAAATAAGCGGATAATAATTAATTAGGACTAATTAATGACGAAATAAGAAATTAAGCATTTCAGGCCGATAACCACGAAATTCAAATTTATAGATCTTTCAATTTTGGACAAAAAACATTTTATACATTTTTCCTTTGCTACCTTTAGTTTCGCTGTAAAACCAAAAAAACCTTGTTAGGTGTCTATTGTTGTGTATTTTTTGAATTCCAAAAAAAAGGACTTAATTTTTTTTCTGTGTGACTTTTAGGTAAGAAATTAGACCTAAAAAACCATATGTTTTGGTCATTATAAAAGAGTCGGAGTCTGAGTCTGAGATGTATGCTGAAATAAAGAAAAAATGCGAAAATTGTAGGTGATAAGAAATTAATAACGGCTGTTTTTGTAAAAATCGTTACTAATTGCAACAAAACCCAAGAAATAAAGATATTTCTGACCTAACTATACTATTTGAAGCCTAAAATTATAGAATGTGAGCTTTGAAATGGTAAAAATACGTAAAAAATAGCTGTTGACAAGCTGTTAAATCAAAATCATCATTCATTTCAATCAATATCGAGAACTATTGACTTAATTACTTAATCCTTAAGTTTTAGTCCTAATTATCGGTATGTGAGCATTAAAATTGTTAAAAAATCAGAAATTACACAAGTCATGGATTACAGTAATTTGTAATAAAAATGGCCTAGCAATACGGGTGGAGAGCCCCTAAGCTAGGCCCCGCCCGGTTATGACGTATGGTAGAAGTGGGTCAATCGTATAGCAAAATTGAGAAATAGATTCATGATTAGACGGGGTAGGGATGAATTTCCTAAAGTTATGATTTGGTCGCTGAGAAAAAAAATTCGTATAGTGAAATTGAAAAATATAGGTCGCTGTCGTATTTTTGACTATCAAAATCCAATAGTTTTTGTTTTCACATTTTTCGTCAATATTTTCATTAAAATCATCAACTTTAATGCAATATTCAAGAAAAAACTATTAATTTGAGATTTGACGCTAATATGTTATAAATATGGCCGAGCAATAGGGCTGGAGAGCCGCCAAGTAGGCCCCACCAGTGTGTGGTTACTCGACATCATCGCATTCCTCTCAAAAAGACGTGAAAAAAGAGATACGACATGACCAGGTTTACATAAAGAATAAATTATTAGAAAATACGCGGTTAATTATTTAAAAAAAAATTAATTAAAAAAAAAAAAAAATAAAAAGTCGCGAGATAAAAGGGACCGTGTCGTTAAGATTGAAAGAATTAAGATTCCCGGAATGAGGGGTGAAAGTCGGCGCTCGCCTTTGATCCTGAGCCCGCCCTCCCGGACACCCTTCCACGTGTTCATTTTAATTAACTATAAATATTGATTTGTTAATTATGATCTAATTGAAAAATAAATTATTCTATCAAATTCCTTATGAAAATCCATGAAAAATGATGTAAAAAGCATTAAAATCCGTAAACAATTAAGAACGTATGACGTCACGTGATGAAAGGGTTGAAATACAAGTATGATATGCAAATTAAAGAAGGCAAGGGGGTGTGACGTCATTTTAACGGGAGAATCTCGAGACGAGCAAACAGAAGATTTTTTTTTAATATATTGAAAAATTCCCTTTTTTCCCCGTTATCATATAGTATATCTTACATCCTCTTAATGTTCCCCGAAAAAAGTAACACTAAGAGCCAGAAAAATAGTAGGTAACATTAAGAGACTGGGAGGTATATATATATATATATATATATATATATATATATATATATATATATATATATACCTCCCAGTCTCTTAATGTTACCTACTATTTTTCTGGCTCTAAGTGTTACTTTTTCGAGGAACATTAAGAGGATGTAAGATATACTATATGATAACGGGGAAAAAAGGGAATTTTCATATATTAAAAAAAAAATCTTCTGTTTGCTCGTCTCGAGATTCTCCCGTTAAAATGACGTCACACCCCCTTGCCTTCTTTAATTTGCATATCATACTTGTATTTCAACCTTTCATCACGTGACGTCATACGTTCTTAATTGTTTACGGATTTTTAATGCTTTTTACATCATTTTTCATGGATTTTCATAAGGAATTTGATAGAATAATTTATTTTTCAATTAGATCATAATTAACAAATCAATATTTATAGTTAATTAAAATGAACACGTGGAAGGGTGTCCGGGAGGGCGGGCTCAGGATCAGAGGCGAGCGCCGACTTGCACCCCTCATTCCGGGAATCTTAATTCTTTCGATCTTAACGACACGGTCCCTTTTATCTCGCGACTTTTTTTTTTAATTAATTTTTTTTAAATAATTAACCGCGTATTTTCTAATAATTTATTCTTTATGTAAACCTGGTCATGTCGTATCTCTTTTTTCACGTCTTTTTGAGAGGAATGCGATGATGTCGAGTAACCACACACTGGTGGGGCCTACTTGGCGGCTCTCCACCCCTATTGCTCGGCCATATTTATAACATATTAGCGTCAAATCTCAAATAATTGTTGTTTCTTGAATATTGCATTAAAGTTGATGATTTTAATGAAAATATTGACGAAAAATGTGAAAACAAAAACTATTGGATTTTGATAGTCAAAAATACGACAGCGACCTATATTTTTCAATTTCACTATACGAATTTTTTTTCTCAGCGACCAAATCATAACTTTAGGAAATTCATCCCTACCCCGTCTAATCATGAATCTATTTTTCAATTTTTCTATACGATTGACCCACTTCTACCATACGACGTCATAACCGGGCGGGGCCTAGCTTAGGGGCTCTCCACCCGTATTGCTAGGCCATTTTTATTACAAATTACTGTAATCCATGACTTGTGTAATTTCTGATTTTTTAACAATTTTAATGCTCACATACCGATAATTAGGACTAAAACTTAAGGATTAAGTAATTAAGTCAATAGTTCTCGATATTGATTGAAATGAATGATGATTTTGATTTAACAGCTTGTCAACAGCTATTATTTACGTATTTTTACCATTTCAAAGCTCACATTCTATAATTTTAGGCTTCAAATAGTATAGTAGGTCAGAAATATCTTTATTTCTTAGGTTTTGTTGCAATTAGTAACGATTTTTACAAAAACAGCCGTTATCATTTCTTATCACCTACAATTTTCGCATTTTTTCTTTATTTCAGCATACATCTCAGACTTTTATAATGACCAAAACATGTGGTTTTTTTAGGTCTAACTTCTTACCTAAAGTCACACAGAAAAAAAATTAAGTCCTTTTTTTTTGGAATTCAAAAAATACACAACTATAGACACCTAACAAGGTTTTTTTGGTTTTACAGCGAAACTAAAGGTAGCAAAGGAAAAATGTATAAAATGTTTTTTGTCCAAAATTGAAAGATCTATAAATTTGAATTCGTGGTCATCGGCCTAAAATGCTTAGTTTCTTATTTCGTCATTAATTCGTCAGCTATTGGTTGTACGGTCATAACAATTAAGTTGTTTTAGGTAGAGAATTCAAAAATCTACAACTTTGTGTTAAGTGAGTTTTGGCGTAAGATGCTTAGTTTTGGAGTTATTCGACTTCTACAGAAATCCAAACGAGTGAGTAAGGATTTGGCGAACTCCCGACCAGGAAACACAGAGATCTCGAAGACTTTATTGTCTTGAACAATAAGTTTCTAGATGTTTATTTTGGTTCAAATTAGACCAAATAAAGAATTTGAGAGACATTAAACCGGTTTTTGGCCCATTAACCCCAAGAAACCCATAAAAGTGAGAATTTATGGAGACAAAATTTTGGCGCCAAAATATTTCAGATTTAAGGTAGCTCAAAAATGAAATTTACCTAATTGAATACGTGATTAATTTATTGGTCGAGCTTAAAATACGGTAATTCTTTAATTAGGTATCATTGATTCTTGCGTTGAATAGTTTTCAATTCGTTTTTAAAAATCACGGAGGGGCCCCCCGTTTTGAATTCACAAAAATGGCTCTTACGGATGAACGACAAATCTGGCGGGGACCATAACAAGTATTATCGACCAAAAAACCGGTGTTTACCTAAAAATGACCGAAAACAAAAACAACAGATTTAAGGTAGCTCAAAAAATGAAATTTACCTAATTGAATACGTGATTAATTTATTGGTCGAGCTTAAAATACGGTAATTCTTTAATTAGGTATCATTGATTCTTGCGTTGAATAGTTTTCAATTCGTTTTTAAAAATCACGGAGGGGCCCCCGTTTGAATTCACAAAAATGGCTCTTACGGATGAACGACAAATCTCGGCGGGGACCATAACAAGTATTATCGACCAAAAAACCGGTGTTTACCTAAAAATGACCGAAAAAACCAACACAGATTTAAGGTAGCTCAAAAATGAAATTTACCTAATTGAATACGTGATTAATTTATTGGTCGAGCTTAAAATACGGTAATTCTTTAATTAGGTATATTGATTCTTTGCGTTGAATAGTTTTCAATTCTTTTTTAAAAATCACGGAGGGGCCCCCCGTTTTGAATTCACAAAAATGGCTCTTACGGATGAACGACAAATCTGGCGGGGACCATAACAAGTATTATCGACCAAAAAACCGGTGTTTACCTAAAAATGACCGAAAACAAAACAACAGATTTAAGGTAGCTCAAAAATGAAATTTACCTAATTGAATACGTGATTAATTTATTGGTCGAGCTTAAAATACGGTAATTCTTTAATTAGGTATCATTGATTCTTGCGTTGAATAGTTTTCAATTAGTTTTTAAAAATCACGGAGGGGCCCCCCATTTGAATTCACAAAAATGGCTCTTACGGATGAACGACAAATCTGGCGGGGACCATAACAAGTATTATCGACCAAAAAACCGGTGTTTACCTAAAAATGACCGAAAACAAAAACAACAGATTTAAGGTAGCTCAAAAATGAAATTTACCTAATTGAATACGTGATTAATTTATTGGTCGAGCTTAAAATACGGTAATTCTTTAATTAGGTATCATTGATTCTTGCGTTGAATAGTTTTCAATTCGTTTTTAAAAATCACGGAGGGCCCCCCGTTTTGAATTCACAAAAATGGCTCTTAAGGATGAACGACAAATCTGGCGGGGACCATAACAAGTATTATAGACCAAAAAACCGGTGTTACCTAAAAATGACCGAAAACCGGTTTTTGACCCAAAAATGGTGACGGGACAATGAAGTCAAGTTTTTTTCCCTATTACTGGTGGAAAATAGCTCTTCACTTTGATAGTTTACTAATTCTATGTAAATAGAAAGAATTGTTAAAGAAATTAATTTTGTAATTAACAATCTCGTATTTGAGAAAGGAACGGCATTTGAATGGATCAGACCCTTATCGTTATCAATAGTTTTTTTGTTTTTGTTTTTGTTTTTTTTTTTGCCCAGAACAAATTTGAATACTTTCATTAGAAATTTTATAGGAAGCCATTATAAGCATAAAACTAATGAAATAGAGTAAAATTTGTCTTCGTACATCAAAAGAATTGCGAAAATCCGATGATTCCCTTTGATTACGTTATCAGCTCCTTATCTTATTTTGTTTTATTTAGTTATTGAGGACGAATTTGGACTTTATTTAATCCGACAATTATAGAGTGTCATGCTTAGCTTAAATTAACGAAAAAGCTAATAAGCGGATGAAATCTGTGATAATAATTGTTAGTGATAACATATTTTATTGATAAGGCCAATAATTTTCGTTTGACAATTCTAGTTAATCGAAGTAAACCTAAGAATCTTTGACAATAACCCAATTTTAAGCTTAAATTAGGCGATTTGAGATTTGAAAAGGTGAAAAAAATGATAAAGATGTACCTAAACGGACGCGGGAAATTAAAAATGAAATCAAGTTTAGTTCAATATACAGAGAATACGTCTTTTAAGTGAATCATAGTGTCTATACGATCGGAAAATACAAGAATAGATCAATTATTGGATATTATAATGCTTTTTTGACCCTAGAATTCGAATATTAAACTTTCTTTTGAAATGATGATCCATCAATAAAGTCGGGGTAGGATATCAGTTTCTGGCCCGAAACTTTCGTATAGGTCATTTTTTTTAAAAATCTTGATTAAAACTGTAAATACTGCTTTTAAACCATCAATAAAGGATTTTAATGATTATTTCTTCATTAATTAAGGGTTAATAAATGATATTAATCACTTGGAAATCATAAAAATTCATTAAGCAGACGAAATTTTTTGTTCTGTAGATTCAAAAATTCCCGCTCACACAATCGATTAGTTGACTATCAATTTTTGTTTACTATCTTGTCAAATTTAGATTTTTGACTCTTACTAGGCCCAAATTCTCTCCAAAATAATTAAAAATATTAAAAAAGACAAATTGAGCGAATAATCATAATTTGATGACTATTTCAATCAAATAAACACCAATTAAAGCGAAATCGTGATCTCCGTGTTTACGTACGTACCTCCTAGGTATTGCAGATACCTTGGATGTATGGCAATCAGTAGTTACCACCTACTACAAGTACCTAAGTACCTTAGCGTGTGTATCGACGATGGTTAGGCGGGTTAGGGATGTATTTCCTAAAGTTTAGATTTAATTGTTAGAAAAAAATTCGTATAGTGAAAATGAAAATATAGGTCGCTGTCGTATTTTCAACCCAAAAAAATCAATAGTTTTTGTTTTCGCTAGTTTCGGTATAATTTTCTTAGAAATAATCTCACCAGTAAACGAAAAAAAAAAAAAAACCATCATTTTGATATAAATGGCCTAGCAACACTAGTAGAGAGCCTCCAGCTAGGCCTCTACCACGCTTATCTGATTGCCATCAATAGGTACAATAATTATTTGAATCAATCGACCTTAAAAACACATTATAGATTCAGTAGTGCTTGTTGGATAGTATTGGTAGGGGGGGGGGGGTGCGTTGGAAAGGATATTAATCCAAATCTTTCACTTTCTGCCATCCAGAAAATTTACACTAACTTTGGTAACGTTTGAGTCCAAAATGGCTAAATTTTTTTTTTTTGACCTTCCAAGGTCAAATTTTGTAAAATTTTAGAGTTGGATAATTTAGTAAAAAGGTATAGCCTCCTCTTTGGGGGGTTTATTAAAGGGGTTTTACGCACCCAAAAAACCCAACCGTTTCCAAGAAAACCGCCCCCACTTGCATAATGGACGAGAGGGGTGGTGGGGGGTTAATTTTTTTGTGACACTTGTGCCACCCTCTATTTGTATGCCAAGTATTAACTCATAGGACAATGTT
The DNA here is from genome assembly GCA_018703685.1 of Orius laevigatus. Lineage (NCBI taxonomy): Eukaryota > Metazoa > Arthropoda > Insecta > Hemiptera > Anthocoridae > Orius > Orius laevigatus. The sequence continues at coordinate 59,274 of JAGWEN010000733.1, forward strand.
TAATTTTTATTTAATTTTTCATTAAAATGATAAGCACTAATGTAATATTCGAGGAATCTAAGAAATTTGATATATCACACTTATATTTAAAAAAATCCGCTAATAAAATGGCCTAGCAATACGGGTGCAAATCCCCCGCCGTGATGCCGGCCGGCCGGTCGGGAAAGAAGAAATACTCGAAGGGGAGACGAGATTCAAAACTAAAAGAAACCCCCTTTAAAAAGAATGTGAGGGGTGAAAAAGAATTTCTATAAATAGACTCGGTAAACAAACCCATTCATCAAATCTGTGTGACAGCTGAATCACGTGTGTTTTAATTTAAAATAATATTAATTTTTAGTTACATCTAAATCAAAA
>JAGWEN010000734.1:0-59585 GCA_018703685.1 Orius laevigatus
CAGTTTAGGAGCCACTGAGCAAAAATTAATGTCAAAACTGGCCCGGGCCGCCTCTATGTATTCACGTGTCTGTCCCACCACCGGTGCAGTCCGCCCCTGAACAAAGTCCATGGACAAAGGGCTCATTTGCACTCAGTCTCAGATACAATGGACAGCTCAGAAGCAAACAAAAGCAACTCTATCCAATGGAAAAAGAGTTTGTCAATCTAATTATTCATTTTCGAGGTGACCGCACCTCAGGATTACAATCGTAATAAATTGGGAAAATAAATCAGGAAAAGTTAAATAAGATTCAAAAATTGGCTCCCGGACGGGAATCGAACCCGCGTCTTCGAATTGGTACTCCAACGTGCTATCCATTACACCACCGAGAACTGATAATGAATGGATAACATTTCGGGAAGACAATCGACAGCTAAAGAGTTTGTAATCAAAGAAGCACAGAGAGATCGGTAAAGTGTTGCCAAGGAAGAAGAAAGTAAGATAAACTTTTTTATTTTTAAACATTAAAGTTATAAATAAAGAGATGATTAAAAAAAAAAGTTTACATATCTACAAATAAATTTTTACATTCCTAAACGTAAAGGGGTACGATAAGGTTTGCTTTGGGGAGCGCCAGGTGTGGCGATGACCTGGCGGACACTCGTTCTCGATTCCCGGCGTTCCTTATCTTCAACTCGTTGTCTAAGTTCTTCCTGAGCTGCAGCCATCTGAGCTTCCATTTCTTGAAGATGTTCCAGAGCTTGACGCCTCCTCGCAGATCCCGATCGTCCTGTTTCTTTGACGGAGAAGAACATCGGACCGAGCTCGGCAAGCCAATGGCCATCCACAGCAGTCACACATTGCATATATTCCTTAAAGGGACATTATATTATGGTGTTATATAAAGACTTACTTTTGAGGTCATGACAAGTTCATGGTAAACAACGTAATCAGGAGTAAATCCCATCCCAAACAAAGCAGACGTCGGATGAAGATGACATGGCATACCAGTTCGACAATGCACGTATTCTCCAATACCTTTCAATCTTGCTGCTTGATGGAAATAAGCTAAAAGAAAAAAGAAATTTAAAACTAAACTTTGACCCTTGACTTACCCGAACAAATGCATTTTCGCACGATATCCCAATCGGAGCCGCATGAGACGATTTCCATTTTCTGTTGATCCAATATGTCTTTGAGCTGCTGTCGGACTTCACGGACCTTCTTCATTGCTTTGGCATGGATGAAATGCTCGTTGCACCAAGATGCCGAATATTTATTCTGCTTCCATTGGTTGTAGACGTTCAAAAAGGTCAGATGGTCGGACTCTGGGACTTGGAACTTCTCACGTACGCTGTCTGCTTCGTCTTCACGCCCTTTCGGACGGTAAAATATCGTCGGGACGGACAACATTGAGACTAAAACAGAATTAAAAGAAAAACCATCAAGGTATGACTTACCAATTATAAGAATCTCAGCTGTACAACCCATCTGGTTTGAAACAATAAGCATTTGGCACTGAGGAGGATCCAAAGGAAACTCTGCCATCTGCCTTCCAAGAGGAGTCAAATTCCCAGTATGATCTAACGCCCCCAATATCCATAATTGATAGAGCGAGTTTAATATGTTATCCTGAGGAGGAGGGTCCATAAAATGGAACTGTAGGAGATCTTGTACCCCAAGAGACTTCAAAAGAAGAACCGTGTTTGCTAAGTTAGTCCTTTGAATTTCAGGTACTGTGGAGAACAATAATTCATCCTTGAATTGCCGTTCGGTGTATAATCGATATGCTTGACCTGGCCCGGTTCTTCCAGCTCGGCCACTTCTTTGATTCGCATTCGCTTGGCTGATCGGGTAGATTTGCAAAGCGTCCATACCGATTCGTGGATTGTACACTTTGAGTTTGCAATAGCCGGAATCGACGACATACATGATACCGTCGACCGTCAACGATGTTTCTGCGATATTGGTGGCGACTACGCATTTTCTGATCCCGTCGGGCGACGCTTGGAATATTTTGGCCTGAAGGTCGGACGGAAGCTGGGAATAAATCGGCAGCACTGATAACGGCGGCGCTGCATCGATTTCGCTCAGACGTTCGGCCAATACCTCGCATGTCACTTCGATGTCTTCTTGACCCGGCATGAAAATCAATATGTCACCTTTTATAGGCTGCAGATGAATCTGTAACGCTTGTTTTACAGCAGCATCGACGTAATCTTCTACGGGGTTTTTACTGAAAAACAGCTCTACGGGAAACGTCCTTCCAGGTATCGTGTAGACGGGCACGTTGCCGAAAAACAAAGCGAATTTTGTCGCGTCCATTGTGGCTGATGTGACAATCAATTTCAAGTCTTGACGTTTAGTTACAACCTAAAAATTTCAACAGTAGCATAAATAGCAATGTCCATGTCCCGGCCCTCTGTCCTACCCATTGCCCCTGCCCCTGTCCTTATGAAAAGGCAATTCTCCCTACCAAGTTTCACAAAGCAAAAGAAAATTTACCTCTCGAAGAAGTCCAAAAAGGACATCGGTGTTGAGCGACCGCTCATGAGCTTCGTCCATGATTATTGCACTGTAGTTGTCCAATTCAGGTTCTCTGAGAGACTCCCTCAGCAAAATACCATCCGTCATATACTTGATAACCGTGTTCTCAGATGTACAATCTTCAAATCGTATCGCATAGCCGACCGTGTCGCCTAAAGGAGATGTCATCTCGTCCGAAACTCTTTTGGCGACGGACATCGCAGCTACTCTTCTAGGTTGAGTGCATCCTATCATCCCATATCTGGAGTAACCATCTTCATGGAGATACTGTGTCAACTGTGTTGTCTTTCCTGAGCCAGTTTCACCAACTATGATCACAATCGAGTTCTCTCGTATGATGTTCAACAGCTGAAAAATGATGTTAGGAAGAGAAAATGAAAAATAAAAGTTACTTCTTGTCGACAGGCGAAGACAGGGAGGAAATTTCGTTGTTCTTGGATGCTTTTCTTTCTGGCAAAGTCACTCATCGCTGTGGACGAGTCTTTCATGTGTTCGGCGAACTTTTGCCCTGTCTTGTAGTCAGCGTCAGGTTCGCCTTCTGGTTTCTCCGCTTCTTTATCGTCCACTTTCTTGACACCCATGATATTGCCGATGGTCGTACCTGCCAGTTCCCAGTGTTTCTTCTGCGCCTTTCCGACGCTCTTTCTGCTCTCTGAATGCTCGCACTAAAGCAGAGCCTTTTCTGGAAACTAATGCCATGTCTGATGTCGGATCCCTGACTGGAATGACGGGCTCGGGCTGCTTCGTGAAAACAATCCTCCCGTCCAAAAACGGAGGCACAATATTGTGCACCAGAAGATGCACACGTGCTTCATTCTCTTCATCGAAATCTTCATCTAAATCTACGGATTGGACGACACCGCTTGTCAACATACGATTCCTTTCCCACAACTCATTGTCTTTGTTTATTTGTCTTTGTTGTGCACTTAATCGTTTGTTCTTTCTTGATTCCAACTGGCGTTCACGTTTTTTGATATATTCCGTCGACATTTCGCCGAACGGGTCGCGACCTTCGTCGATACCTTCATCTAGTCCGTACCATTCTCTGTCAAGCCGTTTTTGCTCCGCTTCCCAATTTTCGCGATCGGCACCGGAACTCCAAGCGATTTCGTCTTCTTTGCCAGGCATCGGCGTCGCTCCTGTCGCTTTCCTTTCGTCCGCCCAGCTATTGTATCGATGAGCTGGAGTCGGTCGCCTTGACCTTTCAGACCAATCGTCATCGTTTTTGTGGACTTTAGGCGTCGGCAAGTCCCACGATGACCTCATTGATGGGCCATCATCTTCTTCCCAGCCAGTTTTCATTGAAAACAAAGGAGATGACGGCTCATCAGAGCGAGGAGATGTTGACCAACCACGACGGATTCTTTCACTTCTCACAGATCGGCCACTTCTTACCGATCTATCACTCCTATCGCTCCTATCATGCCTTCTTTTATCGTACTCTCGATGTCGATCCCTCCTATGTCTATCTCTATGGCGATCTCTGCTATGCCGCTTATCTACAATGGCATTATTAAACATCAAGACCAGAACTAGCAAACCTTTATCTTTTGTCGATGCGATTTCAATGCCACGATGTTTATCTTTCTTCAAGTGCTCAATCATCCTCCTTTTGGCTTCACTCGACACACCTCCAGTGTGGGTCGGAGTCTCATCCAGCTTTTCACGATAAACTCGATCTTTTCTCTCAGGTTTTTTAAAGACGGCGTCGTCATCTTTCTGGGATTCGGCTGCTTCATTTTCTTTCCTCCGCATCGCTAAAACCAAAATAACTTCCTCAACTTCTTCAATTAAAAACGTACCAGCGAGTTTGTCGAGGCCGAACAAAGAGCTTTTAGGCGTCGGAACTTTAAATTCGAAGCTTCCCAGGGGTGTTGGCTTCTTCCGGATTATCAAACCTCCTCCAGTTTCTTCTTTCCCGGACAACCTGTACAATTCTTCGTCCTCCGCTTCCATTTTAATTTAATTATTTTATTTAATTCAAACGACTCTCAATTATTTATTTTATTTAATATTAAATAACAACAATATTAACTATCAGAAGGTTAACGATTGTTTTTGTTATTGACCACAATCAGTGTTGAACCAGTGTGGCCAATAGAAGGGAAATTTTGTGCCACATGGCACTCTTCAAGATCATAACGATCATAATCATAGATAAAACACACGGTGTGTTTTTGTCAATATGATAAGTCATAATGAAGATTTTCTCGTAAAAATGTAATGGTTTGTGGAATGTGGTTGCTATTATCGAAAAAGCCATTCCCAAAAGATCATAAACGTGATGTGAATTGTGATCCCAAACGAGCTAAAAAGGGGACCAAATCCCTGCAAAGGGAATCAAGGAAAAACCATAGGGACACCGGTGTATTTTGTTTATGGTCCAATCTAGGCCAAAAAAGATCCAAAACAGTATACTAAGGGTTCAAACCAGACGGTCCGAACTCGGAACTAGTCTCAAAGGGGTCTGAACCGGTCAAAAATCGTCTGATTTAGTCCAAAAATAGGTCGAAAACAGTTTTAGAGAAACCACAGACAAAACACCGTGTTTGTGGTGTGTTTTATATATGGGGGAACTATGTATCATCGAAATGGGGGTCCCATCCAGTTCGAAACTTTCTAATAGGGTCCGACCTACTCTAATAAGATCATTAGAGCATTTATCTAGATAAATTTGGCCCACCATGAAATTGGAGACCTGTTCTAGATGATGTAAAGCCAATCAATGACGGAAATTAGAGTAAAACACCTTTTTATAGGGTTTTCATTATCCTTTATTAATACACAAAATATTACAAGCTTAGAAACATTACTTTTTTTATTAGTCCTCAAAACTGCAGCTAATGTAAGAAAATATTCTGACTAAAAGGAAAATATAATGTATTATTTAAAAAAAAAAATTACAAAAAATATATTTATATTAAAAAAAAAATATATAAGTACAGCCTTTTGTTTTATAAATTTAAAATTAGAACCAAAATATGCACACAAAAGAAAACAAAGTGCGCATTGAACAACAAAGGCAACATCCCGAAAACACTCGGTAAATATTATATAAGTAGAAACAGCCATTTTAGTAACATTAAGGCCAAATTTGGACACATAAAGCGGTGCACGTCAAGAGAAATGCCGCGAAAATTCTTTGGTTATTTAGGACGATTTAGAAATCTTGACTTTTTTGCTCTTTGGCCAATGAGAGGAAAACTTGTTCCAAGCTAGTGTCGCTCAGCATGTACTCGTCGATCTTTCCAAATCGGCTTTTGATCGCTTCCATTTCGGTGAAAAGCTGCGACCAGCTGTAGTTGATGCTGCCAAGGTGGTAATGGAGGAAACCCTAAAAATGAAAAAAATATTAAGATTCGTTTGGCCATTTTGGAATAGCTTACTTTGTACTCGTCTTTGAGGACGCAAGATGCTCCGAAAGAAGAAGACAAGCTTTGCTTTATGTTTTGAACTTCGTCGTCGGAAGCCAAAATATCGATTTTGATGAAAATGGTGAATCCTTGGGCGAATTTGTGTTTCAAATACTGAATGTTTCCGATACATCTCATTTTTCCGGAGACCATAATGGTCAAACGATCACAAGCCGCTTCACACTCGTCCATGCTGAAATATCGATAATTTTTAAGTAATTTCTTCACATAAATCCAGAAAATAAAAAGAATCTGTTGACTCTACCTGTGCGATGTTAAAATGATGGTTTGGTCGTTTTTCTGTATTTGTTTGAAGACTTTCCAGAGTTTCCGTTTGGTGACTGGATCGACACCGGTGGTGGGTTCGTCGAGCATGATGACAGGGGGGTCAGCTATCAAAGCTATCGCTGTGCAAAGTTTCCGCTTGTTTCCTCCGCTGTATTTCCCACACGGTTTATCGCAGTAAAGATGAAGATCAAGATTTCGGATCCATTGCTCAGTCAGTTTGTGGACATCACGGCTTGAAGCGCCACGCAAAACAGCGAAATGGTTCAACAACTGCCTTGTCGTTAGTTCTTCACTTATATTGTTCTCTTGCGGGCAATATCCAATATTTTGAAGAAAACCACTTCTAGACGCATGCAAAGTGTGATATCCGTTTGGAACATGCATGCTTGCATCTCCTCTACTTGGGAAAATTTGTCCAGTAAGCATCGAAAAAGTGGTCGTCTTTCCTGCTCCGTTCACTCCCAAAAGTCCAAAACATTCGCCCTTTCCAGCAGTAAAGCTAACATCGTACACAGCCGTCAAATTTCTTCCATACTTTTTCCCCAGATTGTCCGTTATCAAAACCAGATCTTCAACTAAAAAAGAAATTATTTTATTATTTCATCTAATAAAAAGTCAGAAAAAGCTGTACTTGACGATATTCTAGGCTCGGCGGGTGGCATTTCACCTGAATTTCCTAAAATAGGAGCATTCGATCTGGTAGAGCCGTTGGAAAAGTTGGTATCGCCAACATCGATTTCGACATCTTCTAATCTTTCGCTGTGGATGCTCGTTCCATGATATTTCTTACCTGAAATTAACGTTATAATTGCCAGTTCACCCTTGTAGAGAGCCAGCGACACATTTACTAAACCGGATAAAGCTACCAAACGGGAGAACTACTGATCCAACCGAGACTAGTCTAAGTTTAAAAGTAAAATGACAAAAATGACCCCTTTAAACTGGACTGTAAAGTGTGAACACACACTTCAACTGTGAATTCACACCTTAACTGAACTTTGAATGAAACCCTTAACTGGACTATGAATTCACATTTTAACTGTACTGTGAATTCACACTTTAACTGTGCAGTGAATTCACACTTTAACTGTACAGTGATTTTCCACACTTTAACTGTACAGTGATTTTCCACACTTTAACTGTACAGTGATTTTCCACACTTTAACTGTACAGTGATTTTCCACACTTTAACTGTACAGTGATTTTCCACACTTTAACTGTACAGTGAATTCACACTTTGACTGTACAGTGAATTCACACTTTGACTGTACAGTGAATTCACACTTTGACTGTACTGTGAATTCACACTTTGACTGTACTGTGAATTCACACTTTGACTGTACTGTGAATTCACACTTTGACTGTGCAGTGAATTCACACTTTGACTGTGCAGTGAATTCACACTTTAACTGTACTGTGAATTCACACTTTAACTGTACAGTGAATTCACACTTTAACTGTACAGTGAATTCACACTTTAACTGTGCAGTGAATTCACACTTTAACTGTACTGTGAATTCACACTTTAACTGTGCAGTGAATTCACACTTTAACTATACTGTGAATTCACACTTTAACTATACTGTGAATTCACACTTTAACTATACTGTGAATTCACACTTTAACTTCTAATCTGTCGCTGTGGATGCTCGTTCCATGATATTTCTTACCTGAAATGAACGTTTTAATTGCCAGTTCTCCCTTGTAGAGAGCGACACATTTACTAAACCGGATAAAGCTACCAAACGGGAGAACTACTGGTCCAACCGAGACTAGTCTCATTTTAAAAGTAAAATGACAAAAATGACCCTGTAGTCAAATTCCCGAAGAAGTTTTGTAGCTTTATAGGTAAGAAAATTTGTCGCTGGTTCTCTATCTAGGACTTACGGTCGGTGTTTAATGTGCTACGAGCGACTTTTTGTTTTTCATTGGATACATCGCTGTCGACAGAATCGGAGGTTAAAACGATCGGCCCGTAGAGCCTTTCTTTGATCAAATGGATCCCGTACTGAATCCAACCATAATCGAGTAACAAGGTAATGACGTAGAAAATAGCGATGTCGACTGCTAAGAATATCAATGAAGTCTTCACATTAAAATCCGGATTTTCCCGAGCTTCTTTGCAGTATTCGGCCATCGCACCGCGTGAGCAGTTTTTGCACATGAGACGATCTTTCGCTACCGACATTATGTTGTACAACGCGTTGAGGAATGGCGTCGTCGGCGAAATGTGGAATAAATAATGAGCGATGGTGTTGTTCTCGGTGAGCCAGTCCATCAAATATGGCATAGGGCCTGAAAACATTTGATTTTTAAGTGTTGAGATCCAGGAGGGTAAGGGAGAGTCAAGGAGGGTAGAGGAGGTGGGGCGTGGGTCCAGGAAGGTTTGTAAATGAGGGGTGGTAGTGATAGAAGAGTGGTCGGAGGTGGTGGGAATGTCCATAAGGGTAGGGGAGGTGACGGGAGAGGAGGTTCCTCCTCCATAACTACCATACTAGACAAGATTTGATTGTATGCTTACCTAATATGCACGATACAAGCGATAATGTATTTATAGCTCCAGAATGGGTTTTGAACACAAAACTGCTCAAATACGTCAGGCACATCATGGCTATGGCATATAAAATGATGGCGAGAAGTAGTAAGCTGACGACATCAACATCGTGAAGTAAGTCGTTGGCGTCGCACGAGTAGGCGGTTATCAGAAAGACGAGGAGTACGAGAGAAAACAAGCCGAGGTCAAAGAGAAGATTCGAAGCCCAATAAGTAATCGGGCTAAGCCCGCTCATATACTGAAGGTGCTTCATTCCGTTGCTCATCTCGTAAATTGGAAACCGTGTAAAGTACGTCGTACTGATAACCATTCCAATGCCGAAGACCACCCAAGCGATCGGAATTATCAAGCTGAACAACATGTTCATGTCACAAGGATCCTAAAAATAAGTTAATTTGTGTGTTCAGATTACTCGAACTTTTTTTTACATCTTCGAAGCTGTAAGGGTGGTTGATGGTTTCAATAGTTTTAGGAGTTTTAGAGAAAGCATTGATTATAGCGTTGAAAAGCATGTTTACGGCGATCGCTGGAGAATGGATAGCGACGGATGAGTAGAAAGCGATTGGGTTGTTCAGAAAGTCGGCGGCGACGATCAAATTGTTTCTGAACTTTGTCAAGTCGTTTTCAGCAAAATTGAAAAGCTCTGAACAGAAAATAAAAGGGTTAAAATCAGAGTTGGGCAGTAATTAAATTACAATTACATTAGAATGTAATTAAATTGTGAGATTAAAATTACTTTAATTGTAATTGCGATGGAAACAATTAAAATTCAAAGTAATTGTAATCGATTTTTTAAAATTATATAAAATTAATTGCCGATTATAATTACAATTACAGTAATTGGCAAAAGTAATTGTAATTAGTAAATTACATTTAATGTAATTGTAATTACATTTTGCCCAACTCTGGTTAAAATCAAACAGAGTTGGGAAAATTTTTATTTAAATCAAGAATACGGATTTATTCATTGAACTGTGAATTCACAACTTGGTGTTATTTCATCCCTAAACTGTACTGTGTATTTTAACTGGACTGTGAAAACACACTTCAACTGTGAATTCACACTTTAACTTGACTGTGAATTCAACCCTTAGTTGACTATGAATTCACAAATTTAACTTTACAGTGAATTCACATTTTAACTGTACTGTGAATTCACACTTTAACTGTACTGTGAATTCACACTTTAACTGTACTGTGAATTCACACTTTAACTGTACAGTGAATTCACACTTTAACTGTACAGTGAATTCACACTTTAACTTTACAGTGAATTCACACTTTAACTGTACAGTGAATTCGCACTTTAACTTTACAGTGAATTCCACTTTAACTAATGAATTTCACACTTTAACTTTAAAGTGAATTCGCACTTTAACTTTAGGTGAATTCGCACTTTAACTTTACAGTGAATCACACTTTAACTTACAGTGAATTCACACTTTAATTGTACAGTGAATTCACTCTTTAACAGTACAGTGAATTCACACTTTAACTGGACTATGAATTCACACTTTAACTGTACAGTGACTTCCCACTTTAACTGTACTATGAATTCACACTTTAACTGTACTGTGAATTCACACTTTAACTGGACTATGACTTCACACTTTAACTGTTATGTGAATTCACACTTTAACTGTACAGTGATTTCACACTTTAACTGGATTGTGAATTCACACTTTAACTGGAATTTGGATTAATTCCTTAACTAGACTGTGAATTCACACATTACATAACTAGACTGTGAATTCACCCATTAACTGGACTGTGAACGCACACTTCTAACTGTGAATTTCACACTTTGACTAGACTGTGAATGCAACCCATTAACTGGACTGTGAATTCACACTTTGACTGACTGTGAATTACACATTGACTAGACGTGAATTCACATTTTACACGTACTGTGAGTTACACCTTTAATTGTACTTGAGTGCACACTTAACTGTACTGTGAAATTTTACACTTTAACTGTACTGTGAATTAACACCTTAACTGGACTGAGAATTCACACTTTAACTGTACAGTGAATTCACACTTTTACTATACTGTGAATTTACACTTTAACTGTACTGTGAATTAACACCTTAACTGGACTGAGAATTCACACTTTAACTGTTCAGTGAATTCACACTTTAACTATACTGTGAATTCACACTTTAACTGTACAGTGAATTCACACTTTAACTGGACTTGATTCACCTTAACTGTACTGTGAATTCACACATTTAACGGTACTGATGGATTCACACTTTAACTGTACTGTGAATTTCACACACTTTGACTAGACTGTGAATTTACACATTGTACTGACTGTGAATTCACCTTTAACTGGACTTGAAATCACATTGACTAGTACTGTGAATTTACACTTGACTGTACTGTGATTCACACTTTAACTGTACACGTGAATTTACACTTTACACTGTAACTGTGAATTAACACCTTAATGTACAGTGATTCACACTTTAACTAGTAATGTGAATTCACACTTTAACTGTACAGTGAATTCACACTTTAACTGTACTGTGAATTCACACTTTAACTGTACTGTGAATTCACACTTTAACTGTACTGTGAATTCACACTTTAACTGTACTGTGAATTCACACTTTAACATTACAGTGAATTCACACTTTAAATTTACAGCGAATTCACACTTTAACTGGATTGTGAATTCACACTAAAAAACTGGACTGCGAATTCACACTTTAACTGGAATTTGGATTAATTCCTTAACTAGACTGTGAATTCACACATTACATAACTAGACTGTGAATTCACACATTAACTGGACTGTGAATTCACACATTAACTAGACTGTGAATTTACACATTGACTAGACTGTGAATTTACACATTGACTAGACTGTGAATTCAAAACATAAGTGTAAATTTACACCGTAACTGAACTGTGAATTCACACCTTAACTGGACTTGAATGCAACCCTTAACTGGTCTATGAATTCACTCTTTAACAGTACAGTGAATTCACACTTTAACTGGACTATGAATTCACACTTTAACTGTACTGTGAATTCACACTTTAACTGTACTGTGAATTCACACTTTAACTATACTGTGAATTCACATTTTAATTGTACAGTGAATTCACACTTTAACTGGACTATGAATTCACACTTTAACTGTACTGTGAATTTACACTTTAACTGTACTGAGGATTCACACTTTAACTGTACAGTGAATTTACACTTTAACTGTACTGTGAATTAACACCTTAACTGTACAGTGAATTCACACTTTAACTATAATGTGAATTCACACTTTAACTATAATGTGAATTCACACTTTAACTAGAATGTGAATTCACACCTTAACTAGAATGTGAATTCACACTTTAACTAGAATGTGAATTCACACTTTAACTCAACTGTGAATTCGCACTTTACTATTCTATGAATTCACATTTTAACTTAACTGTGAATTCACACTATAACTCGACTGTGAATTCACACTTTAACTGTACAACTGTGAATTCACACTTATAACTAGACTGTGAATTCACACTTTAAACTGGACTGTGAATTCACACTTTAACTGTACTGTGAATTCACATTTTAGACTGTGAATTCACACATTAACTGGACTGTGATTCACACTTTTAACTGTACTGTGAATTTCACACTTTAACTGTACTGTGAATTTCCAACACTGATTACACTGTACTGTGAATTCACACTTTAACTGGACTATGAATTCACACTTTAACTGTACTGTGAATTCACACTTTAACTGTACTGTGAATTCACACTTTAACTGTACTGTGAATTCACACTTTAACTGTACTGTGAATTCACACTTTAACTGGACTGTGAATTCACACTTTAACTGTACTGTGAATTCACACTTTAACTGTACTGTGAATTCACACTTTAACTGTACTGTGAATTCACACTTTAACTGTACTGTGAATTCACACTTTAACTGTACAGTGAATTCACACTTTAACTGTTATGTGAATTCACATTTTAACTGTACTGTGAATTCACACTTTAACTACTGTGAATTCACCTTTAACTATACTGTGAATTCACACTTTAACTATAATGTGAATTCACACTTTAACTATAATGTGAATTCACACTTTAACTATACTGTGAATTCACACTTTAACTGTACAGTGAATTCACACTTTAACATTACAGTGAATTCACACTTTAAATTTACACCGAATTCACACTTTAACTGGATTGTGAATTCACACTAAAAAACTGGACTGCGAATTCACACTTTAACTGGAATTTGGATTAATTCCTTAACTAGACTGTGAATTCACACATTACATAACTAGACTGTGAATTCACACATTAACTAGACTGTGAATTCACCCATTAACTGGACTGTGAATTTACACATTGACTAGACTGTGAATTCAAAACATAAGTGTAAATTTACACCGTAACTGAACTGTGAATTCACACCTTAACTGGACTTGAATGCAACCCTTAACTGGTCTATGAATTCACTCTTTAACAGTACAGTGAATTCACACTTTAACTGGACTATGAATTCACACTTTAACTGTACTGTATATTCACACTTTAACTATACTGTGAATTCACACTAAAAACTGGACTGCGAATTCACACTTTAACTGGACTTTAAATTTATTCCTTAACTAGACTGTGAATTCACACATTAAACTAGACTGTGAATTCACACTGTAACTGGAATGCTCTCTCACGCCTTAACTGGCCAGTGAATTGACGTATGAATAAATTCTAAAAAATAAATACGATTATTATCGTAATCCTAACAATACTCATAATTGTAATCATATTTAAAAAACGTTACGATTCCCCATCTCTGCTATAAATAGGTTTTTACCAAGTTGAGTAGATTTTGATGACAATATCTCCTGGCTTCCTTGTAAATGGACATTGTTGATGTAGGCTTTGGTCAAATTATCATCTTTCCCTCCGACCAAAACCGTCGTCTTTCCATAACTCTTCAGATCCATATGAAGTGGTGCAGCAACAACATTTTCAGAGATCGAATTGGACAAAGTGAACGTTTGGTAAGTAAAGTAGGCCGGCGCGAAAATCAAAGATGCGATCATAAATGGAAAAGTCGATTTTAAACAAAGAATCCTCTTGAGGAAAAGTGAGCAGAGCTGATTAAAAACGAGAACAACTCCAGCGACTTTGATCAGATTATCTTTGCCCATGCAGGAAAAATCAGTTTCATCAAAATCGGTCGAGATTCCTTCACCTTCTTGAACCCTAAAAGAAAGTTAAAAAAAAATTCAATTCAATTCTAAATTACTTTAAAAAGACTTCTTCCATTGATGTGCAGGTGACACCAATTTCCCTGATTTTAGATTTGTTCTCGATGCTTTCAAGGTCTTTGAAGACCGATGGAAGTTTTGCGGTGTCTTCTAATGGGACGTTGAAGATGACCTGGTGCTGCGCATCGTTGTTGGAAATTTGAACTGACGGTATTTGGTTTTTGATAGCATTCATGATGTTGTTCGAACTTCCTTCTCTTGTGTACGATACGGTAACTTTATGTCCAGAACCTGCAAACAAGATTAGGAAAAAGATTCAATTTAGGATTTACATACCGAATTGCTTTTTGAGGAAAATGGAGGTTCCGTAACATCGCAATTCGCCGTGGGCCATAATCGCGATTTTGTCACCAAGAACGTCCGCTTCTTCCATAAAATGTGTCGTGATTATCATCGTCCTGTTGCCTCTTAAAGCCAAAAGTGTATCCCAGATTCCTCTCCTTGACTGAGGGTCGAGTCCGGATGTCGGCTCATCCAGAAAGAGAACATTTGGATTGTTCGCCAGCGAAATCGCAAGACACAATTTCCGCTTCATGCCTCCCGAAAGTTCTTTCGGAAGAGCATCTTTCCTATGCTCGATATCAAATTTAGACATCAAATCGATCGAATCTCGACTCACTTGAGCCCTCTCAAGCCCTCTCACCTACAAATAAGTTAAACAACGAAAATTTAAAACAAAAATTTACCATTCCAAAAAACACTATTTGCTCCTGAACTGAGAGATCTTGAAGCAAAATATCATGCTGAGGACAAAATCCAAACTCTTTTCGAAAATTAACCATGTTTTTGAAAAGATTCGTCCCATTTACTATGACTTCACCGCATGTAGGAGATATCATTCCTAAAAGAAGATCTAAACAAATTTGAAAATATAAAGTTACCAGTAAGGATGGACATCAATGTGGTTTTTCCAGCGCCATTGTGGCCTAAAAGGACAGTAATTTGGTTTTTGTAGATATCCACTGAGACACCATTTACAGCATTCAAAGCACCGTAAATTTTGAAAAGTTTGTTTATCTTGATTCCTACTGGAAGATCTGTTTCTTCTATGATGCTTTTTGAAGTTTGTAATCCGTCCGTACAATCGCTTTTCATGTCCGGCTCAATGCGGCACATTCTTCTCATGAAGCCCTGAAGAATTAGTTTGGAAATATGAATTATGGTGGTTTGAAGGTTGAAAAACACGAATCTGATCTTACCGGAAAGATGAAGTACCAAGGTTTGGCTGTTCCATAACTTCCAGGTTTGATAGCGTCCATGTAAATGAAGAGAAATGTCAATAAAGCACAGCCACAAATCATTCCGAAAATTATCATCATAATAGGCCCAGCTCCGCCATTAGGGATAGTATAAAAGAGATTACTGAACTGAAGCCCTTGTTCTAAAAAGAAGATTAAAAAACCCTGAATATTCATCATACACCTTACTTGAAGATTCCAAAGAGATTATAACTCGAATTCCATGATTGATCGATCCAAGCGGTGTCAAAATCAGCAAAAGTCCAATCGCAGATGCAGTAGGCTTTTCAAAATTCGTTATCAAAGCAGATATCGCCAACACAATAAAAAGATAAAACACTGATGCATACGTCGCTAAAATCAAAACAAACATTTTCATGTTTAAATTGAACTTACGGTTCGAAAAAAGAGAGGCGACGAAGAAAACCATAAAAACCGCATGAATCGCATACAGCATAAAGAATATCCATAGCAAGACCGGGTTCGAATATTCAAGGACGGCGCCATTTTTAAAATCGGTTTTCAAAAGAATTACCGTCACGGTAATTATGATTATTAGTTGCCATAAAACATATGCGAACCAATAGCCGTAGATTCCCAGCGAGCCGACCCCATTCATTTTTAGAATTTCCTAAAAAAAAAAAAATAAAAAAATAAAAAAAATAAATGTGAAAATTCGTAGAAAAAATACTGAAGGATGACTAAGGCTTACCCGTGAGCCTGAATTTTTTTCGGTGACGATGTATCCCAAAAGTGAAATTAAAATCGGCGTAAGTCCAAATACGAATACGATGGGTAGGCCGACCATGTAGACCAGTTTGAAGGCATCCGGTTTCTCTCTTTTGTATCCAGGATATGGAAAATCTTGTATGGACCACTAAAAAAGAATTTATAACTTCATCACTTCCACACCCAATTGCTCAACTTACATCTTTATCGAAATTGTATCCTAAATAATCCATGAATCCCATATTAATAGCGGATTGGATCGGAACGAAACCGTAATCGAGGTAAAATGCTAAAATTGTTCAAAATTAGATGTTTAATGATAAAAAATGGCCTTACATCCTGATTCGAGACGTCCAGGTGGCATATTTTGGGGAAATAACGATTTCGTGTTCCAGATGGACATTTTGGTGCTCCGCATCGAGTAGACTAGTTTATCTTGGGAAAGTTCTTGGAAAATGATGCCGAAGCCAAGGTTTGTGAAGCCGATAGAGGAGGAATTTTTGTATTTGCTCGCAAACCATGATTCCATCTCTTCTGCGCTGCTCGACCCATTGATTCTGACTGAAAAATTTACAAGCTTGTTAAAATGGAATTCAATAGATCAGGATCAAGGTGAGGATTCGCCCAGCTTGATGCAATAGATTCAGCCCTCTGACTACATTAATTCAAGGTCAAACTCTTAATAAGATCTATCAGTCTATTTATAATTTTCCCGACAAAACTTCAAACACTTTGTAGATACCTCGCTTGCCAAAATAAATGAGCCAAATTCTCAATTTACCTATATTAAAAATAGGCATCTTATTGCTCAAAACAATATTTAAAAAAAAATCAAATAATGGAGCCTTGTGGAACGATTGTGGAAGTTAGGGATGTTTAAAATTTCAATTCTTGTTGCATTGAAAGGGTTAATGTAGGCCCTGTAGATGTCACTCTGTAACCAATCCATTATGGAAACCTCTAGAATTCAGTATCCTACTCTACATGGCAATAAAGAAAATGCCTCCACCTGTAAGCCAGTCTAGAGAGGTACAAACCAGTCTAGAGAGATATGAAACAGTCTAGAGGTGTCAAAACCACTCTAGATGGGTCGAAAACAGTCTAGATGGGTCTAAACCAGTCAAGAGAGATATAAAACAGTCTAGAGGTGTCAAAACCACTCTAGATTGGTCAAAAACAGTCTAGATGGGTCTAAACCAGTCTAGAGGGATCCAAAACAGTAGGGCTATGTCGGTCCAGGTTTTTCCTGTAATGGTTCCAATAGTTCCAGTGACAAAGAAGTAACCGTTCCAAAATGCCGGTACAGTTCCAGACCTAGAGGGATATAAATCAGTCTAAAGGGCCAGTCTATATGGGTCAAAATCAGTCTAAAGGGGTCAAACCAGTCCATCAAGGGTTATCCCGACGAAAAGTCCTCTAGTTCCTCGTTTTAAAACGGGAAAATAGCATCAATACAAATTTCAATAAATTAAAACGATATTTATTGATTTTTAAAAAACTGTTTACAATTCTAAAAGCATGCTCCCAAGCCAGAGATTGTCATAACATTATAGTCTCAATACATATTGCAGAATATTAAACAAAAAAATGTGTAACCAATCCCAAGGTCAGCTATGAGTCATGTTTTTCCTAGTCGGATATCCCTGATAAAACAAAAAATAAGGCCTTTTATCTAAATATCTTATCAAAACTTGCTTTTTGATAGTTTATCGAAACTTGCTTTTTTTTAGGTTTGAAGACTAAAAAGCCGTTGGCCGAATGTCATCATGCTTCACTATCAAAAAACGTCAATAATTTATTGTCAATATTTCATTAATTTCTTAAGTGCTAACTTCAAGGTAGCCATCAATTCAATTAAAATTCGTAGAAAACAAAATCATTAAAAATTTTTATCATACTGAGTGGGGTGGGATTAATAAAAATCTGATTTTCTAGGTAGAATTAATACGGACTTCTTGATGTACAAATTTTAAAGATTGGCATCATTGGTGTTAAATTCAGGGATTTTTTGACAAAAATAGGCTCTTATCACATTTTTTGAGGGATTTTTCTTTCTTTTTTCTTCCACGTTTTTTTTCTTTTAACTTGAATTTGGGCAGGATATTGTGGTGTGGAATTGGGGGGGGGGAGGCAAATTTTAATCTCATTTTCTTTGGTCAACCCAATCATTACCTACGTCAAAAAGCCCCAATTAAAAAGTCAAAAAATTAAAACAAAGTAGACAAAAACCACTTTTCCATACTTCTTGACGCCAACAGAAATTCCCTGATTTTCCAGTCTATTGACGACCTCTATAATGGGAACTAATTATTGTAAGATTCAACCTAGATCTGGCCAACACAGTCCAATATTGGACACTTCTCTGCATCAACTTTATCGTTTAAGCAGCTCATTCTTGTTAATGCAAGCACAGACATGAAAAATAAAGGACAAATTATACTAACTTTTAAATGATGCCGATGCCTTCTTCATTAAATCTCGAACCCTCCCCATAATCATTTTAGTGTTCTCGTTGTCCGGATAATATAGGATATCGAAATCATGATCGATAAGCTCGTAGAATTTTTCGTAGCTTTTCGCAGGCGGAAATGTCGCATTCATGTAGATATCTTCGCCTGACTGCTCGACTTTTGTTCGGGTCAATGCGACAGCGATCAAAATCGGTACAAGCATAAAAAGAGGGATTTTGATGTAGGTCCTCCTTGAGGAACGCCATAGCTTCCAAAGGAGCGCTCTTAAAATATGAGCCTCCATCCTGGAAACGAAAATAAGTATTTCAATAACTACTATTCGTCATTATACCTGACACGTGCTTTTCACTTGTAAGAAACCATTCAAAAACTAAAGATATAGATGATTTGAAATAAATAAAACCCTTGAATTTGAGTGTCACGACTCACGTAGGAAGCCGAATTCCGTAATCAGAAAGTGGAAAACTGACAAAGGCGAAACTCGAAAGGCGTCTGCCGTCTGACTTGACGGAACCACTGTGACCAACATGATATTTTTAAAAAATTTACCGAACGAAAATTGATGACGATAAATTCATAAAATAAAACGTCATTTGAAGTTTAAAAACAAAAAGCCGATTTCGACGAAAAAATCACTCTCAAAACCTCGATTTCGACGAAAATTCACTCTCAAAACCTCGATTTCGACGAAAAATTCACTCTCAAAACCTCGATTTCGACGAAAATTCACTCTCAAAACCTCGATTTCGACGAAAAAATCACTCTCAAAACCTCGATTTCGACGAAAAATCACTCTCAAAACCTCGATTTCGACGAAAAAATCACTCTCAAAACCTAAATTTCGACGAAAAAATCACTCTCAAAACCTCGATTTCGACGAAAAAATCACTCTCAAAACCTCGATTTCGACGAAAAATCACTCTCAAAACCTCGATTTCGACGAAAAATCACTCTCAAAACCTCGATTTCGACGAAAAATCACTCTCAAAACCTCGATTTCGACGAAAAAATCACTCTAAAAACCTAAATTTCGACAAAAATTCACTCTCAAAACCTCGAATTCGACGAAAAAATCACTCTCAAACCCTCAATTCTGTCTGTGACGTCATAATTAACCATTTACATTAATGTGACGCCATGAATGACGTTTGATGTAATCATC
The DNA here is from genome assembly GCA_018703685.1 of Orius laevigatus. Classification (NCBI taxonomy): domain Eukaryota; kingdom Metazoa; phylum Arthropoda; class Insecta; order Hemiptera; family Anthocoridae; genus Orius; species Orius laevigatus. The sequence continues at coordinate 19,695 of JAGWEN010000734.1, forward strand.
GGGAGGTTTAAGTTTTAAATGTTTGATAATATCGAACTTTCCAGAATTTTAGGCTGTTTTTATTTAATTTATTTGTTTTAAAAGAATGGAAGAAAAGACGGATATGCACGTAAGTGAGATGTTGGACGATATAGACTCCGAGCATCCGAAAGACCGACTTTTGGCTTTGTTGGATCGAATGGAGGCCGAAGTTGAATATCTGAGGGCGGAAACGATGCGTTTGGAAGAGCGTAAAGATTCCGTTTTTACCGCCTTGGACTCTTTAAGGAATTCGGACCTTTTGCGAGAGTTGCACGAGACGGACAGGGACGATATCGACCGATACATGGAGCGAGTGACGGCACGTTGTTCGACTATCGAGATCCTCGTCCGGACGATAAGGGACAAACAGCAGGAGGAGTCTCTCCACCAAGTGAACCGATTGATCGACTCCCTGGTCGTCTCGTTCAAATCTGACCCCGTCAACACGAAAACGAAATGCCAGGCGTTCATTGCCGCTTGTTCGGCCACACCTGAAGTACCAACAGACAAAACATTCGAAAACGTTCTCCTCGGCTGCACCCTCGACGACCAAAAGAAGGTCAAAAAGAGACTCCAGGGCCTCTACAACTACCTCGACAAGGATGGTAAATTTTCCGCACTTCAAGTCGAATAAACTAACACTGTACTTAATTTTCCTATTTAAAACTCTAATTTGTCAAGCTAATAAACCAAATTGATCGTCTTTTAACATTTTTCTTTTACCCTTGCTCTAATGATTTTTTAGTAGGCTTCGAGCTTATTGTATAACATGCAGGGGCCTGGGCTATTCGAGGGGAAATCGAGGTTCTAAGAGTTAATTTTTCGTCGAAAAACTTCAAAATCGAGTGTAGCTGGGCTATTCAATAAGTAAAAAACACGGAAATTGCACTTTAAACGCTGATTCTGAAGTTTTTTGAACAAAAATTGGCTCTTGAAACCATGATTTTGGGGTTTCTGACAAAAAATTGTCTCTGGAGTTGATTTGAAGTTTTTTTTTTTTTTAACGGAAATTTGGCTTTAGAAATGTTGACTTTGAGGTTTTTGACAAAAATTTGGCTCTTAAACCTTTGATTTTGAGGTTTATGGACCAAAATTAGTCTTTTCAAATGATGATTTTAAGGTTTTTGAAGAAAATTTGGCTCTTTAAACCTTGATTTTGAGATTTCCGACGAAAAAAGGCTTATTTTGAGGTTTATGGACGAAAATTGGGCTCTTGTAACTTTGATTTTGAGGTTTCTGACGAAAATTAAGCTTTACAAATGTTGATTTTGAAGAAAAATTCGCTCTCAAAATGTCAATTTTAAGGTTTTTGACGAAAAAAGGCTCTTAAAACTTTGATTTTGAGGGTTCTTAAAGAAAAAAAAATTGGCTCTAATAATCCTGGAGATTTCATTGTTGCTTTTTTTCTTACTTTATTCTGTGCACTTCTCATAGATGGCGCCACCTGTAGATTGTTGCTATTCCCAACTTGCTATCCCAAAAGCGACTTAAGAATTTTGCTTTTCACCATAAGAATGGACAAAAACCACATTTTGGATGAAATCAAAAAATAAATAAAAATTTTCAGGTCGCAAAAAATGTTTATATATGTATCTCTAAAACCTATATGCGAATGTCTCAGGGGTATATGCAGAGCAGGGCAAAATGACTTTGAAGTAATTGAATTACTTTTTAATTTCAATTACAATATAACTGGAAAAAAGTCTGTGATGATGAAGTCTAGAGTGTCGTTTTTCGATAATGAAGGATTCTAGAGGGTCGTTTATCATTCATAAATAAACCTAGAGTGTCATTTTAGGATTATAATGGCACCTAGTATGCCTTTTACTTTGAAAATGAATTCTAGAGGGTCTTTTTTCAATGATAAAGGATTCTAGAGGGTCATTTATCGTTCATAAATAAACCCAGAGTGTCATTTTAGGATTATAATGGTACCTAGAATGTCTTTTACTTCGAAAATGAATTATAAAGGGTCTTTTTCAATAGTGAAGCATTATAGACTGTCTTTTTAGGATTACTATGCGATCTAGAATTTCTTTTACTTTAACAATGAATTGTAGAGGGTCGTTTTTCAAAGGTGAACGATTCTAGAGTGTCTTTTTAGGATTACTATGCCATATAGAATGCCTTTTACTTTGAAAATGAATTCTAGAGGGTCATTTTTCAATAGTGATGGATTCTAGAGTGTCATTTTAGAATTATAATGGTACCTAGAATGTCTTTTACTTTGAAAATGAATAATTATAGAGGGTATTTTTCAATAGTGAAGGATTATAGACTGTCTTTTTAGGATTACTATGCCATCTAGAATTTCTTTTACTGTAACAATGAATTCTAGAGGGTCGTTTTTCAATAGTGAAGGATTCTAGAGTGTCAGTTTAGGATTAAAATGGTACCTAGAATGTCTTTTACTTTGAAAATGAATTCTAGAGGGTCGTTTTTCAAAGGTGAATGATTCTAGAGTGTCTTTTTAGGATTACTATGCCATATAGAATGCCTTTTACTTTGAAAATGAATTCTAGAGGGTCTTTATTCAATGATGAAGGATTCTAGAGTGTCTTTTTAGGATTACTATGCCATCTAGGATGTCTTTTACTTTGAAAATGAATTTTAAAGGATCGTTTTTCATTTTTTTTTGAAAATTTAGTGAAAATAGATATTTTTCGATTTGTTGTAATTTGCAATTGAAAATGTAATCTAATTACAAATTACATTGTAATCGAATTACAATGTAATTCAATTACGCCCTACTCTGGGTTATGTGGCCGTTGCACACTTTTCAAAATTTTTAGCTGAAAGTCAGAGGTTTATTATTTATGTAATTCAGTTTATCTGAATTAGGTAGAAAACTAAATTCAATCACAGAAGTGGAGAGATTATTTTGTTGGATTTAGTGCAATTGTATTTATTTTAATAGAAGGTCTAAATTTATTTGTAATTTTATATTGTAAAATTTTGTAATTTTGTCTCGCTTTTAAAAGAAAGGGGGAAAAATTCCATTTCAATGTTTACATAAAACTTTCGTCTCTCGATAATTCGAAGTCCAAGGGACCTCAGAAAAAATTCGAATTTTCGAATTAGCAAAATGTTCGAAATATCGAGAGGAAGATATAAATAATTATTCGAATTATCAAACATGTAAACATTGGAACTAAAAATTCGATTTACAGAACGTTATGAAAAAAGGTATTTCGAATTATCGAGCGTTATTTTTAATAGACACGGACAAGATGATTCCTGAAAAAACTTGAAAATTCGATTTATAGAACGTTGGGAAGGAATAATTTCGATTTATGGAGCGTTTTATTTTCCCTTTTCGAGGAAAATGATTTCGAATTATCGAGCGTATCCAAATACTACAAAGGATTTTTTTTTCGAATTACCGAAGTTACAGGCTTGGAAGTAAGAATTACCGAAAAATTCGATTTATCGAGAGTCGACTGTAATTATTGGAACCCTTCTTTTTCACCTTGAAAAGGACTCACCTTTTTACGTTCGGCGCAATTTCAGAAGTTCCTTTTTCTAAGCTCGATTATTCGATTCGCGTTTACAATTGTAAACTTTCAAACTCAAATTCGGTTCGGTTCACAAATTTTATCGTTTAAATTCAAAAACTTTCTTTTTTTATTATTGTAAAACTCGCGGGAGACGAGAGACGCGCAAGTATTGAGTATTGAGTCCCCGGAGCGTCCTTTTCGAACCTAACGCCTTTCCGCTTTCGGGCCGGCCTCGTCCTCCACTGCCGACCCAATCGAACTCCAGAATATCCCATGCATCCATCGATGTATATAAGTTACCTTATAAAAGGTAACTTATATACCTTATAAAAGGTAACTTATATACATCGATGGTTTTGCCCTTTAAACATAATATCACTGTAAACGTAGTTTTCATGTTTCGAATATTTTATTTGAAGAAGTAGGGGAATTTGTTTGTATTCTATCCGTCAAGGTGGCAACAGTGATCGCGCGCCATCCAGAGAGCGGACTTCGGTAAAACAAGCCCTCTCGGGGCTTTTTCGTTTTTTCACTTATTTTACTTTAATTATCCAATCCAATAACTTCCAATTATAATCCTAAAAGACTGTGAATAAGCGTGGGAAGCCAGGATACTCGGTGGAATGAAAAGTTTTCGTTCGTCGAAGTTTGTTTACAATTTAAATTGCGCGTAAGTCGTGAGTGTCGAGAGGCGTAGAATAATCAGACGACTCATCATCATCACCAATCATCAGAAGAGGTCAGGTTTAAAAATCCATGCATGGTTCGAACCTTTTTTCTTTTTGAGCTCAATTTTTTTATTGTAAATTTTGCTTATTTCTTTTTTGACATAAAAATTGGCCACTTTTATCAACTTCCTCTTCGACAGGTCCCCTACCCCAAACATGAAGAACCCTAACACCACTAAAACCACAAAAACCTGCGTCAACCTGCTAGGGCTAGACAAGTGAAGTTAAATACTTCAAAAAATCAAGTTTTGAGTGCTTTTTGACCACTGTACGATCGAGGAAGTGAAGGAAAAAGAAGGGGGTAGTTAGGGCTACTAGGAGACGGTGGTTGGTACTTGGGTCTTGGTGAACGTTGAGATAACTTGGAGGTCGTAGTTGGAGGACAAAGAGGTTCCAGGTCATATTTTCCTCGAGCTTGTTATTTTTTAGTCATTTTCGTTTAAAACGCCAAAATTGCTTCGGAAATCTGAAAGATTTATGTCAAATAAAATAAAAATTCAATTCGGTTTCAAGCCGATTTTTATATTATTCTCGTTTAGAGTTGTATGTAAGTCATTTATATTGAGAGAGAAAACAACGTCTAAAGATATAAGGTGAGGGAGGGCAGGAATACACGATTTTAATATTCATGAGTGAGACCGGATGTTTATGCAATTGCATATTTTTTTGGATAGCTTGTATGATCAATCCGATCAATTATCTATCCGGATCATGTATCAAGGAGTCTATTAGCCAAATTTTATACTGCATATTTTTGCATATTTTGAGAGATATTGCATAAATTTGCATATTTCGACACATTATGCAAAAAACATTGCTTATTTTGATCCATTTTGCATAAAAAACTTAATATTTTGACCTATTTTGCATAAAAACTGAATACTTTGACCTATTTTGCATAAAAACTGATTTTTTTGACAATTTTGCATAAAAACTGTATATTTTAGTGAGTAAAAAGTAAATATTAGTGAAAATGTGGGTACTCAGAGGCGGTAAAAAGAAGTTTTTCGACGAAAATTTCACTCTTAAAACCTCGATTTCGAAGTTTTTCGACGAAATATGAACTCTTAGAACCTCGATTTCGAAGTTTTTCGACGAATAATTAACTCTTAAAAACTCGATTTCGAAGTTTTTCGACGAAAAATTAACTCTTTGAACCTCGATTTCGAAGTTTTTCGACGAAAAATTGACTCTTAGAACCTCGATTTCGAAGTTTTTCGACGAAAAATTAACTCTTAGAACCTCGATTTCGAAGTTTTTCGACGAAAAATTAACTCTTAAAACCTCGATTTCCCCTCGAATAGCACAGGCCCCTGTGAAATGTTTCAGTACCTCGAATTTTTTGCCCTTTCAGCTTTTTTTGCTCCTATTTTAGTTAAAATTGGCCCTCACCGGCCCTCGAGGGCAGCGGCACACCGAGCGATCGCTCGGTGGCCCGGCGGCCCGATCCGCCCCTGCCTGAAATCGATGGCTCCTTCCCCCACTAATTTCAAACAATTTGATAGCTCTTTTGTACATCTTTCCACAATCATAATGCCCAATTTTATTCTGCACAACCTAAAACCCCTGAAAAGCTTAGTAGCCTCAACTTAACTCAAGTTTTGCCCGTTTTGGACAACAAAGGTTTAAGTGTACCGCCGTAAATCTTGGTGCGCAAGTGGACTTGTAAAAAAGGGGATTTATGAGCGGAGAAGGACCCTGTTTTATCAAAAATTGAGCAAATGGGAAGCAGCGGTATCCGGAAAAGTCACTTTTTAATCCGATCATAGGATTCTTCCGCAAGTGTCACATCTGCAAATGTCGCCGGCCCCTCATGCAGTCAATAGAGTTTTCATTAGTGATTTTTAACCTGAAAGTACCCCCGTATATTTAAGAAGAAAAAACAGTGCTTAATATTGAACAGCCTATGCCTTGATATGGAAAATTCTGGCATGATAGAAAATTGCTTATAATAAAAGTCCAAAGTGAAATTAAATTTAATCTTCTTTGTGAGTTGCCATTTTCGAGAAGAACCAATTTTATAGTTTGTTCGTGTTCTGATTGCGTTGACGTTTAACTCGTTTATCGAGCCCTGATTTGCATCTCAAAAGCTTCTTCGTATAACTACGCAATTTGGATACAGCCGAGGTTAACGATTTCCACGGATTGACCTAAAACCCCGAACTTACTGAGTGTAGAGTACAGCCAAACTGGTTTGCCCGAGCGGTATCTTCGGTCGGACTGTCAAGTTGGAATTATCGAGACAATAAAAATACAGAATTTGGGCAGAAAATATAATTTTTTTTTTTATTGGAACTTGGAAGGTACATTTTGGTCACAAGAAGTACTTAAAAATATCATGATATGGGTCCTTTTTTTGTCGTCTCTTATGTTCATAACCAAAATAAGCTTAAGAATAGGCCTAAATTTAAATTTATTTTTTTTGGTGTTTTTTAGAGTAAAAGTGGAAATTCTCGTTCGGGGTGGCGGTAAAAGTATTTTCAGTTGCTGCAAATTGACAATATTGATAATTTTGATGTTTGGGATCGATCTGTCAGAGCCTGTGAGTTAACCACTGATAAGAAAGGAACCTTCGATCTGGATCTAAACAATATTGATTTTAAATAATTAGGATAGGAGACGTATTAAGTTTAATATATAACGTCTAATTCTTTATCGGTTCGGATCCCATTACTGCCTTTGCAGGTTTTCTCGGCCACCCTGTCCTTTGAAGAGTGAAAATTATTCTCCCATGCTTTTCGAAGATGCCTAAAAATAATTTGTTTAAAAAAAAGTATATTTACAATGAAATTTCAGATTTGGGGAAGGCACAGGAATAACGTGAATGTTATAAAACTATGAAATAATAAATTAGGAAAGCTTTGAACAGCTTTGGAGCTTGCATTTTATACGAGAAAATATAAAAACTGAAAGCTCAAAAAGCTGTTTTCGACTTGGTCGTCTGGAAGTTATAGAAGACGTTCCATTTCGTATGAAGAGGGCTCACGGTCGCTTTCTTCGGACATGGGACCCTCAGAATGGGACCAATGATCGAACTCTTCTTTATGATGTTCGAGATCCATTAACGATGAAAATAAACTATCACACGACGAGCATCTGTGAAACCGAAATGGAACATAGTTTGCCGGACTAGCAATCACTCCTTACCCGAAATGTCTTTTCTTCTTTTGATGGTCCGAAAGTTGACTTTGAGAGCAAAAAAACCGATCGCAAACGTTACAAGTGAGATTTTCCTCTAAAAATTTTCTTGTTTATTAATTTTTTTAAACTAAATTTTTACCAAAGTCGGAGTCCATTGATAAGTCTTCTTCGATTTCGATTTCGGATCCGCTGTCGCCGGAGTCGGACTCGATTTCCGCCACGTCCCAAATATTTTCGAATCTTTTCACCTTTTCGTCGTTGCATTTATTCTCGTTCTCTTCGGTCCCGCTTAGTTTGTTGTACCCTCCGCCTGGAATTTCGGAGTGAAATGATTGTGCCCAAAATGTCACAAATTTTGAAAATTTATGGTACAGATTGAATTTTTTTTAAAAACTTGCATGAAATTTTGGGAAGATTATGAATCAATACCAATTTTTAAAGGGCTCAGAGAAAAAAATGTAAGTGCTGAAATCCTCAGAGGTAAATAAAAAAAAAAAATAATTAAAATTCCTAACTAAAATTTATGGATTTTAAGTTAGTGGTGGGGAGGGGCACGTTACGACTTAAGAGGAACACCCTCATTTTTTAAATGAAAAAAACCCTCTTTAGCCAAAAAAAGAATTTTTAGCGGAAAAGGTAGTACTTTTCAAATAAAAAGGTATTATGCAACCCGCAATAAAAATACCTAAAAAAGTTGAAAAAGTGGGATTTCGTTGTTTTTAATAAATATGTTCATTAATTATTTGATGGTAATGATTTTTTATTTTTTATTAGCAGGGTGATTCTATTTTACAACGTTAAATTTAATTTTATTTTTTCGAAGTTTATACTAACTGAAAACATCAACTTTAAAAGGTTTACGACAAAGTTTAAACTGTTTAACTTTCCTAAAAGTTCAAATCTGTTAGAACTCCATTAAATTTTTTAAAAGCCCTTTTGTTCTCGACTAAAAATATTGCGTTTTTAATTAAGAAAAAGAGTTTTTTCATTTTATTGTTTGTACGATTTGGCGTTTCGCTCCGCTTTAAACGTTAATGAACTTTTTGAATAAAGTTCGCGTTTAATTAGCCGGACGGCAGCCGGTAACTTCGATCCGTCTGCAACAAACTTTTCACTAATCCCATCACGAATGCAGGGGAAAATAAGCAAAACCAAACTTTTGAACCCAAATAAATACAAAACGGTTCGATGGGTTAACGCCTGGATTTTTTTTCGAAGAGAATTTTAAAAATCTTTCCAAAAAGTTGCTTATATTTTGGATATTTGGTCCAGCCGTTCCCAAGACACGTCATATTTGTGGTAGGTGAAAACACTGGCTGACACCTAAAGAAGCGATTTCAAAGAAAAAAAAATTACTTATTTGGATTTTCGGTCCAGTCGTTTTCGAGATGTTTGTGTTTAAAAAAAATCTTCGGAAGCCAAACGTTTTTCGAAGTTTTTTTTATATTAATTTGAAGTTTGCAATATTGAGGGTGGAAAACTGTTTTGATTTGAATAATTAATAAAATAGGTATAGGTACCTGTGGTGCCGGATTGAATGCTGTTGTTGTTGATCGAGTTAAAAAAGGAAAAGGCTGAGCTTGTCAATTTCGATTTTCTTAGAATCCAGAACATTTTATGATTTTTAATTCGAAATAATTGACTTTTTGCAGTGATGAGTTTGATATTGCAGCCTCCTTTGGTGCTCGGCCGCCCTTGAGTTCGATCTGAGGTAAAGGGGTGATATGGGGGGAGGGGTTGAAGGGGGGACGCATGCGCCTCGAAGGCCCCTTGGGGGCGGGCCCCCGGGTTCGCCGCTTTCAAAACTTCCCCCAACAATCCATTTTATAATTATAGTCTTAACGCCGTTTTACATGCTTCAACAGGTTTCATCTACGTTCCGTTAATTAGAATCCTTCCATATTATCAAAAGCCAAACTTTCTCGTTTAAGTTATAAAACTTAATTTACAGAGGTTTCCTTTTTAGCTTTTTCGAAAATTGATTAAAAGCTTAACAAATAAACGAGGATATGCTAAACCGGCAAGACCGAACGGTATTGCACAATTTCGCCCCTTCAAGCCAGATTGGGGTGCTTTCTAAATAGGTAGTCCGATTTTCAGTAGGTATGTAGTGGCCAGAGGCGGATCCAGGAATTTGTCCGGGGGGGGGACCACTAAAAATCAAAGCCCCCCCCCTCTAAAAAAAAAGTTTTAAACTTATTCTCTAAAAGGCTCTTGAAACGGTAATTTTGAAGTTTTTGACGAAAAATTGTCTCTTAAAACGTTGATTTTGAAGTTTGAAGTATCTCTTAAAACGTTAAGTTTGAGGTTTTTGCCGAAAAATAATTATCTCTTAAAACGTTGACTTTGAGGTTTTTGATGAAAGATTGGTACTCAAATAATGTAAATTTTAAGGTTTTTGACGAAAGAGAACCTTAAAACGTTGATTTACAGGTTTTTGACGAAAGAGAACCTTAAAACGTTGATTTACATTTTTTTGACGAAAGAGAACCTTAAAACGTTGATTTTCAGGTTTTTGACGAAAAACTGTCTCCCAAAACGTTGATTTTGAGGTTTTTCAAACGAAAATTAGCTCTTAAAACGTTGATTTTGAGGATTTTTGACGAAAAATAATTGTCTCTTAAAAGTTAATTTTAAAGCTTATGACGAAAAAATGTCTCTTAAAACCTTGAATTTGAGGTTTTTGAGGAAAAATTTGGCTTTGTAAATTTTGATTTTAAGGTTTTTGACGAAAAATTGGATCTTAAAACCCTGATTTTGAAGTTTTTGATGAAAAATTCGCTCTTAAAATGTTCATATTGACGAGTTTTTTGACGAATAATTGGTTTTAATTTGTTAATTTTGCCTTTTGTTAATTTTTTGCTTGCTTAATTCTTTTATAAAATTGCCTTCATTAACGTGAATTTTGGGGATTTTGTGTTCTTTCTTTCTTTTCCTTCCCTCCCCCCACAACTCCCCCACAACTCCCCCCACAACTCCCCCCACAACTCCCCCACAACTCCCCCCACAACTCCCCCCACAACTCCCCCCACAACTCCCCCCACAACTCCCCCCACAACTCCCCCCACAACTCCCCCCACAACTCCCCCACAACTCCCCCCACAACTCCCCCCACAACTCCCCCCACAACTCCCCCACAACTCCCCCCAAAACTCCCTCCCACAACTCCCCCCACAACTCCACCCCCACAACTATCCCCCCCCCCAACTATTGAGTTCAACTATTGATCAACGAGGTAGACTCTTGAGCTAAGCCAAGAATGATGGAATTTCGTTTAAAAATAGAAACGTTTTTGTTACATTTTTTATTCTCACAGCCGAGTTTTGAACATAAATGTGAAATCGAACATTTTATTAATTATTAATATTAATAATAAAAAACATTCATGGCAGTTTTTAACGATAATAAATTATCTATAAGATTTTTTATGCTGTTGAAATATTGATTTTAAAAAAAATTAATAATTTTTTTTTATAAAATAGCTTTAAGCTGGTCTCTAGGTGCTCACTACTCGTCTATTCCAGCCGGTAGAATCACGATATTTTCTAAAATACCGGCTGAAAAACCCCTATAAATTTTATATTTTATATAAATTGAAATATTTTGTGCATCCCGTCTAATTAAAATAACTTCTTCTCCTATATTTTATATAATATATTTTGGCATATGTTGGCACTACAAAATACCATACCCTGCACTTTTCCAAATGGATACACATTTGCAGCAGTACGCGAATTTAACTGCGAAAAATCGACTTTGGGTCCGAATTCGAAAGAAATGTGGGCCGGAAGTCAATTCGCAGTTTGGGATTGTCCTTTGTTCGATAATTAAAAACGCGCATTGAGCTTTTAATTCTAGAACCGGCCAACCTTTTAAAAACTACTGCAGCTACAAAGATACTCCGCCATTGGTCTTAAAGCCCTTCGAGCAGTGGAGAAACTAAGCGCCCCCACGATCAGGCATGGTCAAGGATAGTCTGATAGTGTACAATTTAAGTCCCTGTTTGAGGAGTAAGGTGACGTCAACGACTTTCTGCAATAAGTAACTTGTGTATATCTTTAAAACGGCTTTCCAACGGTATATGTAACAATAAAATCGGTCAACAACTGCAGAAGTTATGGACGTTTAAACGTTCGGTTCTGAAATCGTCGAAATGCCCATTTTGCCATTTTCGTCCACAGGGGCGCTAGTTACTCAACTGCTTTCGAGCCTTATGGCTGTCGGCTAGCACCTTAGAAGGACAATAAAGATCCTATAAAGGTTCAAAAATTTCTTTTTTACTAATATAGCTTTCGGGCAATATCAAAACTACTGGACCAGTTGGACCTTCAGGTCTCAATTTTAAGAAATTGACGTTTTAGGTATTTTAGATTTAACACTAAAATTTGAGACCGTGTTCAACTTTAGCCCATTTTTTTTAATAAACATCTAAATTTTTAACAATGATAAAATCACAAATCTCTTGTCCTGTTTGAGTTTGCGTCAACATTCACGATTGAACGTGTTTAAAAAAATTCTAGCTTCTAATGGAATAAAGGAAAGGAAGAGGATGAGCGAGAACGCCAATCACAGATGTACATTGGACACCAATGTTAAAACAATATTGCTTTTGGTGAAAAAACAAATTGGGATGGATAAGTGGTCCCAAGAAGAAACATTGAGCCACTTAAGAAACGCGCATCGAGGTCAGACCGTGGTTTCTCGGTCGGTTTCGATGACCTCGATGGAGGGCCTTCGTCAGGAGGAGAGGGTCGAGGAGTTGCTCGCTAGAAGGGAGTCTTTGTCCCTTTTGGGACGCGTTGAACGGCAGCACGAAGCTAGAACGGCGGCGATGCAGAGGCAAGTGAGAGCGGCCATTGCTGACGTCGAGACCGCGATGAGGCGTCCGGGAGTCAACGCGGAGAGAAGCTTAGTCGTCACTCCGCAGTCGGGATTCTCCTCGTCGAAACCGGACGGGCAGTTCACATGTCCGTCGCAGTACAACCCCGGGCTTATGCACGCATTCAATTCCGGACATCTTAAACACAATGATAACATGGACCACTTATTTCACTTTACCTATGCTTGCATTCCCAAGATGTATTATCGACTTGTCTAGCCGAAAACGTTTTACTTTTTGATATCTCAAGCCAATTTAGAAACGCATCTCCCTCCTCACGTCCTACGAACTCCACCAAAAACGCCGGTGGTGTCATACTCCAGACAGAGCCTCCAAACCATTCTTCAGAAAAGACCTGCACTGCGAAATCTTTGTCTTTTTCTTTCGAAGGACAAACGACTCTGGTCAATCTAGAAGGAGATTAATAAAGGTTTTCGGTTTTTTTTAACGAGAATCTTACTTTAGTGGGCTTCCTGAGTAAAGGAGGACTCTGTTAGTAGTGTGACAGCTGTCGGAAGGTGCGTCTAATGGTAGGAAATGCCCCCAGGTGAGTAAGAACAAACTTTTGTTGAAGTTGGCTTCGACGAGCCAGGGCATTCCGTCGCAGTACATGTCCTCCTTTTCCCTCGGCGGGAAGACGAGTGAGATCTCCCCTCCAGATCCTCTCACCCTCTGCTTCCTCCCGCATTCCGCCCAACGCACCATTTGATAAGTCGCGTGGAAGTAAATGTCCGAAAAGTCTTCTGTTATGTTGAACTCCGAAACGGCGAAGCTCAATTCCAAAACACGACCCGAGCTTAGGAAAACGGCAGGGCCCGCCGTCTTCTTTGAAAGGACAGAGTTGTCGCAATAGCAGGCTCTTTGGAGTTTGATGTCGTTCCATGGCATATCTGAAATGGTGAGCTCGACCGAGCGCCCTTTTCTCACGCAGATAGGTCGGCTCGTATGACCGTCGGCGACCGTCTTACATCTCTGATCGCCAAACGATGCGTTATGTATCGAAAGTCTCACTCTTTCACCGACATTCGACTCTATCCTGTACACGCACGTCAAATTCTTAGCTCCCCCTCTTCCGTACATAAAGACGTTTTTCGGTGAATGAACCATTCCAGATTTTTTCTTCCTGAACAGCCTGAAACAGTTAAAGTTTTTAGATGTAAAGTCAAAGGCAGGAGGGTTGGGGGGTGTGGAGGGAAGTGGTGAAAGGCTGGAGCTGCGTGGGGAAAGTAGGGGATGTGGAGGGAGGGTGGGGCTGTGAGAGGAAGTTAAGGGATGTGGTGGAAGGTAGTGTATGACGGAGGAAGGTTGGGTGATGCAGGGGGGGAGGTTTTCTTTTCACTTGAAATCAATCGCATATTTTGAGGTTTTGCTTAACGGGATTGAACGACACCACCTTCCTAGATTTCGCTAATGGAATATCGTTGAAAAATTGTGATCTATACCTGTGGCAGGGTCCTTCTCTGGTTGTCTCTCCACCGAGTCTGGTATCGACGAATTCAAAATGAAACTTAAAAGACGAAGACTGAAGAGCTGTCCCATGCTGCGTTCTATGTTCAATTGAGAGCCTGTTTGAAGGCGTAATGTAACTTTCTTGCTTCTTGCACGGCCTCGTCTCCCTCGAAGCGTTTCTCAACGCGCTATGATCGCAAAGCCTCGGTGCGACGCACGTATCCTCCAAAATCGAGGTCTGGTCATAAACCCTCAAACGCGTCGTGCAATTCGCGTTGTTCACCACGCTGTACGAGTCGAAATAAAGCCAAATCTTATCCGTAGGAAGGCCGACGAATTTATAATGGCATGTAGTATTCGGGGCTAATGTATGCCTCGGGCTTAACACCTCGCCTTTTCTTTTCAACGTCCCGTTGACATAAAACTCGCATCTGAAATTGAATAAACATGAAAATTTACATCATCTGGATATATTCATAAGCGGCCCTTGTGGATAACTCCGTTATGACTCAAACTTTGATATGCTAATACATCATTTGAATCTCTAATAATATCAGGCGAAAAATTCATTCTTTTCCCACATTGGGTACCTTGAAATCGTCTTGGCGAAATCGAGCGAATCCGAGTCGGAATAGACGACCGTCACTCCCAAAGAAAAAACGTGCATTCTCTCCGTATAGTTTTTGTTCACCGAAGGTACGGAATAAGGGGAAGACTTGAAAACGACGAGCATAACAGGAGACCTCGAGACAACATTTGGGATCAATCCTCCCCCACAGTATCGTGCCAGAAGCGGCTCGTTTTCAGTGGGGCCGTCGTAAAAAAGTATCTGATCCTCATATCTCGAGCAATCCGTCCTCGTATATTTTATCGTTTTATTCATACCTGCCACCGACCTAAAGAAAAGCATATAACGGCCATAATAAAAGAAGAAAAGTACCTTTTGAGTCGTATAAAGCTGTCTCGTATACCTATCATGGCGTGTTTGCAAGTCGGAACGGTTTTCTGCTTTATGAGGTAATAACATGTCACGTTCCGAGGATACAAGCCAGGAAAGTTTGGACTCTGGACTTGACAATTTTTCCTGAAAAATTTTGAACAAAAGATTTTACGTTAAATAAGTCAACGTTGACACGGGGGAGAAAAAGGGGTGGAATTCCTTATGGTTTAGGAACCACCCCTTGTCAGAAATCCTTTAGAGAATTGGACCGGGGAATTGGGGATTCGGAGATAAAACTGAATTTCGGGTCAGTGAGCTTTATTTAAATTTAATTACCGCCTATAACTAGATTAAAAGTTAGAAAATTGAACGTTTTAAACCTATTAGGAAACCTAAAGTTCAACTAGATAGGTAAACGCCTGATTTTCGCATAGCATCCGAAGAAAATCCTCGATATCTGAAGGGCGAGAAGGGATAAGTTGGAACTTTGATATATTTTTGCTTTCCCAAAAGAGGTGATGGAATGTTGGGGAGGGCCAAGGAGGAGAGGGTGAGGGTAGGTCGTACTGGGAGTAGTGGGGAGGTGATGGAGGGGAATGCGGGGCAAGGGTGGTAGTAGAAAGTAGAGTGGCTGGAGGTGGTAGAATGTCGGTGGTTTGGGTATTAGTGTTTGTGGAGAGGTCTTAAGAGCCAAGATTTTTTGGAAAGTTCGAGTTAGATATCCTCCATGCCACACTTTCTTTTACCTGTAGCATTCATCGAACGTCCGGCTACAATAAGTCCCCGGCTTATGTACGCCCCTCTCAATCGGCGATTCGACGCTTCCAAGTCTCGAAACCAAATTCAAAGACCCCAAATATTTGTACCTGTGCGAATCCATAATATTAAAAAAACACCTTTTCGTCTTATCGATCGTTTACCTCATGTTGAGTTTGAGAGGGGAACTGTGTATGAGCCTCACTGTCAAAGTGATAGTGGTCGACTCGGAATAATAAACGCTCGGAGTTTTCGCCTCCCCGCACCATCCGCCCTCTGTGAGAGGTCGCCCCAATTCGGTCACCTGCATGTATCCGTCCGTGCATTGACCGTCAAACCTTCCTACGTTAAATGTATCGAAAATAAACTAAAATCGTAATTGAATATGAAACAAAGCAAGTTATGGGAGTTTACTTGAACTATATCTCCGTTGTCATGCCCGCTGGCGATATATGTTAAGTGGCAGAGGTATGGCAGTGCGTTTTCTCTTGGAGTTTTTAATGCTATCGAATACGTTCTTCCCACTTCTCCATAATACGTACGGTTGCAAACTGAAATGAAAATTAGAAGACGAAAAAGTTTGAAGCGCAAAATGGACGCCTTCATACGCTAGGCCATCACCACCTGTGGTAGGTGTGGCTAAGCCATCAAGAACGGTTCGACGGTTGTTTAGCGCCTTATAATCTCGGCATGGAGTGAACGTTTTCACTTTGTCCTCGTCTGGTCCTCTTCCAAAATTCATAAGGGCTAAATCGGTTTACCGAGTCTTACGAATTCTAACATTTCTAACAAGACAATCTCTGTTTTATCTCCAGGAGGCTTTTAAAAGGCCAATAGGATTTTGAGAGGTTTGGAAATTGTTTCGGGAGGAGTAAAAAGCTAACTTGTATTCCACTTAGGAGATTGTGACTCGCTATTTTCTTTTCTCTTTTGTTTTATCTGGGTCAAATCGATGTTTTTACAAGTTGGTTTTATATCAGAGGCGTATTGTGAACTCGACCTCTCTACGTCTCGAGGCCCTTCAAAATAACAAATTGCCCCTCTTTCACATCCTCCCCCCTATAAAAAGCCTTTTACACCTCAAAACCGTCGAGATTCTCGTAAATTTTTAACGCGCCTTCTTTTTTACCTGTACAGTACTTGGGCTCGTCTGAATTGTCGCCGCAGTCGTCGATCCCGTTGCAGTACAAATCGAGTGGTATGCACTTTCCATTCCGGCAAGGGAGTTGGGATATTCTACATGCTCCGCTCAGTCCGATTACGATCAGAAACACCACCAACATCCCTGAAATCATCCTTTATTCAAAACTTACAATACGCGTTTAATCAACCCCTAATTCCAATTACAACCCATTCCCCCTTTCCGAGGATCGATCTCACGCCAATTTTCTCGGAAATCCTCCCCCGCTGTGTAAAATACAAGGACGGGGGGAGGGGGTCTTGATCGCTTAATTTCCTTTGTAAAATCCACCCAATAAATAAGCCACCTCCGATTAATGAAACATAAAAGTATTAAGGGCCTCTAGTATTAAAAAAAAGGATAAAAAATCAAGTGGAAAAGCTTCTCTTTTGTCGTTAAGGAACAATCTATAGTTAAAACCTAGTGCCCAAAAAAGGATCAAAATCTAAGCTGCACACCCATTTTAACCCATTGAACTAAATGGGCTCTTTAAGTGTCCAAAATGGATTAAAAAACCAAGGTAAAAAAGGGCCCTATTTTTCGTTTAAAAAAATTACATATCCAGTTAAATGGGCCCCTAGTGTCCAAAAATCATCAAAAACCAAGCTTAAAATGGCCCTATTTGTCGTAAAGGAATAGTGTCTAGTTAAAAGGGCCCTAAGTGTCCAAAAAAGATTAAAAATAAAGCAAAAAAATGGCCCTATTACCTTCTTATTTTATATTTATTTTTTTTATGAATAACTATGACTTATAATTAAAAACTTGGGATCCCCCCTCCCCGTTTCGTAATAGTATGGAGAGCTTAACAAAAAAAAGGGGGCCCCCACGAAGAGATTTGAAAATCTTTCTCATAGAAATTGTGAACTTTTTTGACTTAGACCTTTTTTGCTTAACTTTTTTTTTAATTTTTAAATTTTTTGCTTAACTAGGAGACATAGGATACATTTTAGGACATCGCATCTGGGCATGCTCGAGACACTTTATTCGACTATGGAGGATTTAATTACCTCCGGTGTCTCATCCCTTTAGTCTAAAATGTGCAGAAGCCCCTTCTCTCCTCCCCAATCAACCGCTTCCCACTACATCCCCCTCCGGAGTTCCAAACTCGTTTGTATTCATGAATTTAATTAGCGACCAGCGAAACCGTCCCAGTTCGGAAAAGAAAAACAAAAATTGTTTTAAGCGAATATCCGTCCAATCCGTGCGATAACGTTGTTAGAGAATGAACGTCGTATAAAAGAAAGGCGTCGAGGGAAGACGTGGAATTTCACAGGAGATGTCAGAGGCAGAGGTAAAGAAAAAAAAAGTAACCCTTTTCTACCCCACCATCTTTTTTTTCCGCACCCTCCAACCCTTCGGGTACTTTCCAGGCGGTTTTCTATCCGTTTTTATGACCCTCTTTGATGAAACTGCCCTTTCAAATGTATTTATAAAGGGTTACATATATTTTTTTTTCCTCTCGTTGTAAAAACTCGACAAAAAGTGTCCCTTTATCAAGACTGAGAAAAAGTTTGTCTGAAATAGAAGAAACTCTTGATTGTTGAAGTCTTGAGTCATTTAGAGAAGTTTGAAGTACGATTTTAATCTGATCGAAACTTTTGTTTAATGCAAAGAATATCACCGAAAGACTTTTTCAGAAAGAAAGGTGACTACAAACAAAATCGTAGGGCAGAAGGATCCCAATAATACCCCTCATAATCCTTTAATCTCCCTTATGGTCGTACCCCATATCCTCGATTAATCCCCCCTTATCAGTTATCCTTTTACATCACTCTCCTTAACGGGTGCGTGCTCTGAGCGGACAGGGATAGATAATGAGAAAAATACCAAATTTTAGAATGCTTTATGTAATTTAATAAGTGAGTTCTCCATATATATTAAAATGCTTGAGGAAACTAGAAAAAGGTGACAAAAATAAAGGTCTGGTCTGGTAGTTATGGAAGTGGGACTCCCGCATAACAGAAATTTCTTAACAAGTGCCCTCCTAATTCCCTACCCTGTATGTATATGGTGCAAATTTGGTGAAGATCGGTGGTGCTTGATCGGCGGAACGCTACCCTGCTCCTAATCTAGCTACCCTGTATATGGTGAAGATTAGACCGGCAGCACGCCAGTACTGCGCTTTCACCCATGGACATAAAAACGTCATTAACTATCGATCTATTGAGATATTCGAAATTTACCCCAGTGATATTTTCAACATAATGTGTTGAACTTAATTTGTCTAAATTTTCATAAGGATCGGATCAGTGGAAAAAAAAAGTGGGTCTCCTCCTCGACGCCTGCTGTCCAAGTCCTTATAGATAGAGAGCCAGCGACATATTTACTTAACCGGAAAACATAAAGCTACGACCCGTTTAAATCGACACGACTTTACCTACTGATAGATGAATCGACCGTCAGTCGGTCCAGATCCGGGAGCATCATGCCCAAATTTTGACCCAAAGTGGCCAAATTTTGAGGGGTCATTTAACCGGAAGAACATACACCTGAAATTAACGTGGATCGTTTGGATTTTGTGTGCTGAGTTCAAAAATAATCGACTGACGGTCGAATTTGGGGGAACTGACGGTTATACAGGGTGCTAAAGTTAGTATATAATATAACTATAATGTAATATAACTACGTCCGCTCAGAGCACGGTGTCAACGTTGACATACGACTGTCCGCTCAGAGCACGAATTTTGCTAAACAAGGAAGGTCGTCCGCTCAGAGCACACAGCCTCCTTAATACCCTCTCCCAAAATCACTCTTTATTTACCTCTTTATACACCCCATCAGGGCCATCACTCTATTCTTAAACCCATTGTCCTTCATACCCAAACACCAGCTGTTGCTACAATACATAATTTTTATGTGTGTGTGTAAAATGTTTTATTCGACTGATTTGATGAATTATCATCAGCTGACGTTTGTGGCTAGTTCTCTTAGGAGTGGCGAGGAGTCGCTACACAAGCCACTTAATCCCCCATTGTCCTCATTCTTAATTTTACCCCATCATCATTTTATATCCCATTAACAGTTCCATCCCAATATACCTACCTATTCTTCCCCTTCCCCACAACATCCTTCAGCCCCCCCCCCATCGCTCTATTCTCATGTCCATGTTAACTATAAGACAATGTCCGAGAAAAGAAAGAAAAAAAAATATATAGACACTTGATTAGCCCAAACCTAAGACTTCCATATCTTTAAAAGTCAAAGTTGCCACAGAAGACAGCAACCCTGGAAAGAAACGACAGTTCCATTATAATCTCCAGAAAATTAGCAAAATAATACTCAGAAAAACGTTTAAAAAAAATAATAAAACTAAAAAATTATTCATTATAAATTTAGGCGGCAGTAAATTCGTTTTTCAGAAGATGGAGGAAAAAGACGGGCCATATTCCGGGGGCTTATTGAATATAGAAAGGACTTCCAATATAGGAAAAGAAGAGCGACAAATTTCTACCCCAGAAGGGTTCGACCGTCCTTTAATAATAAAGAACCGTCCCCGTACTTTTCCCACCTTTTGAAAACATCTCAAAATTCGTGATTAAAGTTGTGGGAAAACTTATTTTAGTGGGCATAAACACCCCCCCCCCACTACCCTTTTCAAGTCACCGCCAGAAACGCGGGCATGAAAATTCATATTAAATCAGAGGGGCCCGAATTAACAAAGAACCTTCCGCCCTTTAATTATCCAATCACTTCATACAAGGAAGGGGGAGAAAAAAAAATTTAAAATCGTGTTTGACAGAATGAAAATCGGATTTCACCCAGAGTCAATTTATTCTCCATCCCCTTTTATCTCTTTGTTCTTCTTTTCCCAATAAAAAAAATAATAATAAAAAATAAAAATAAAAAAGTGAATACCTAAAACATTTACGTTAATGTGGCATGGCAAATTGAATTGTCGGATCAATTGCCATTCAGATTTTAAAAAAAAATCCGCTAAAAAAATTAAGAAAAAGATTTAAAAATTTTACATATTTTTTTATTTTTACCTGTAGATCTTGGTGCAATTAAAATGAACCATAATACGATGTCTGTTTGTGTGGACGAAACGATGTTTAAATAGTGCTTGGTGATGATAGAAATTTTTTTTGTTTGAAGTGGTTGACTGTGAGTTGGTAGGCGGTTGGGAGCGGACTGATAGGAGTCGAGTTGGGGGTACGCGATCGATTTAGCCCACCCACGCCTTTCCACCTGCCTCTCCACACTATTGCACCAAATCTGACCTCCATACAGAGCTTTACAATAGGAAGATCCGTCCGTATTTTTATTCCCGCTTCACTTTCGCCCTCTTGTACGAGCGACCGCACGCGTTTACGACATGAAAAGAGCGACGTAAAAGGTCAAGGGTGGGACCGATCCCTCTGAGATTAAACCCCAATATTCTCTCAAATACGTCTATTCCTAAAGAATTTATGACATTTTTCGTAAATTCCAATCATGTTGTTTTATTATTTGCCTTATGATGGCCGTTTTGGTGATGAAATCATACAAGAAATCCCAAAGGGGGGATGAAATGAGAATAAAGGCACCACAATATGGTCATTGTACCTCAATAGGTGAAGAGGAGAGCCACAAATTACAAAAATTGGTCAGCACAAAGGAGACTAAGGACTAGGATCGCAATAGATTAATAAGAGGCACCACAATAGGGAATGGGGAACCAAAATAATTTTGGTAGCACCAAATCGGGGTAAATGGGGAGGGGGGGGGTTAAATTCGACCAACTTAATTACTTATATTAGCATGTTATCTAATCGTAAGTTCGACCAAAAAGTGGAATGACTAAATAGTAAATTCAACCAAAAGATGGAAATACCTAGTAAATTCGACCAAAGAGAAGAATCAAGACAATACAACAATTTGACCGAATTGTCCTCTAGTAAATTGACCCTCTAGACTGAAAAAAAAAAACCCTCTAGATAAATTGACTCTCTAGTTAATTTAATTTATAATCAAGTATTCGAAAATTTACCCTCTAGAGTCTAGACTTATGTAACCCTCTAGATTCTAGTCTAGAGGGTAAAACTTATGTAACCCTCTATATTCTAGTCTAGAGGGTAAAACTTATGTAACCCTCTAGATTCTAGTCTAGAGGGTAAAACTTATATTAACTCTCTAGACTAGATCTAGATTCTAAAGGGTTGATTTAATTTATAAAAAAGCTTGCGTAAATTGACCCTCTAGACTGAAAAAAATCCCTCAAGATAAATTGACTCTTTCGAGTCAACTGAAAAACCCTCTAGATTCTAGTCTAGAGGGTAAAACTTATATTAACCCTCTAGACTAGACTCTAGATTCTAGAGGGTTGATTTAGTTTATAAAAATTATAATAAAACTTAGGAAATCAACCCTCTAGACTAAAAAAAAACCCTAGATACGACACTCTAGAGGGTTAAAATGGATAGAACGCTTGTGAAAATTGATCCTCTAGATTAAAAAACCCTCTAGATTCTAGTCTAGAGGGTAAAACTGATATGTATCAACCATCTAGACTAGATTCTAGACTGTTAATTTAATTTTCTGTTAAAAACTAGTGTTCTATCCATTTTTACCCTCTTGAGTGTTGTATCTAGAGGGGTTTTTTTAGTCTAGAGGGTCGATTTCCAAGTTTTATTGTAATTTTTATAAACTTAATCAACCCTCTAGAATCTAGAGTCTAGCATAGAGGGTTAATATAAGTTTTACCCTCTAGACTAGAATTTTTTTTTAATCTAGAGGATCAATTTTCACAAGCGTTCTATCCATTTTTACCCTCTAGACTAGAATCTAGAGGGTTTTATAAGTTTTACCCTCTAGACTAGAGGTTTTTTTTTAACCTTGACTCTAGAGGATCAATTTTCATAAGCGTTCTATTTATTTTTACTCTCTAGAGTAAAAATCTAGAGGGTTTTTTTAGGGGATTTCCGTAGGAAAGTAGGCTATTGAGAGGTCGTCACGGCGGCTCCCAGGCTATTTTTTAGTCAAGCGAGTCGATTTCCCAAGTTTTATTATAATTTTTATAAACTAAATTAACCCTCTAGAATCTAGAGTCTAGTATGGAGGGTTAATATAAGTTTTACCCTCTAGACTTTTGGTCGAATTGCTATTTCACTGATTCATCTTTTGGTCGAATTTATTATTTCACAGATTCATATTTTGGTCGAATTTACTATTTAGCTCATTCCACTTTTTGGTCGAACTTACAATTTTGCGAATTTCACTTTATGGTCGAATTTACTGTGTAAGGGTTTGGAAAAGAGGACTTGGAATTGGGATACGGAAAATTTGTGGATCAAAGGATAAAGGGAATAAATACTCTCTGGTCCCTGACAACCTTGTATTTACTAAATCTTACGTTTCAATTACACATTATAATTTCTTGATTCTTCCATAATCACAATAAAATAAAAAATAGCCTGCTTTCCTCCGGAAATCCGCTAAAAATAATTTTGTGACATTCTCCAACAAGGAAACCTACTAGACCTTCTCAATGGCTTGAAAACTCTTACCTTCTCGACAGCGAGGACCTTCTCGACCTGGGAATCGCTGGACAGGTGACTGGCCACGAGCCCCTTGCCCTCAGGCGGTTTTGTAGGTTGGTCCCCACTTCGGAAAATCTTCGGTCTTCGTCCATTTTCCTGTCTAATTTTCCGAGAGTATTGACCAAGGCCCTGTTTTCTTTTGATGTTGTTTATTATTTCGTCCAGGCCTTGGCTACTCTCGGATTTTTCCAAATGTTCTGGGTAGAGACGAAGCCTCCGACTCCTACGGACCATACCAAGGGTGCTCGGCCAGTTCAGAAACATCACACATGCTAAGTAATTAAGTTGGTAGAATTTACAAACGCCCCCTCCTTAGACTTATGAAACCCTCTAGATTCTAGTCTAGAGGGTAAAACTTATATTAATCCTCTAGACTATTTTCTAGATTCTAGAGGTTTGATTTATTTTATAAAAATAATAATAATATGTAATTGTTAAATCGACCCTCTAAACTAATTAAAAAAATCCCTCTAGATACAACTCTAGAGGGTAAAAATGGATAGAACACTTGTGAAAATTGTTCCTCTAGAATCAAGATTTAAAAACCCTCTAAATTCTAGTCTAGAGGGTAAAACTTTAATTAACCCTCTAGACGACATTCTTGACTTCATTCTTGGTTTTTTTCTGATGGTGTGAAGGAAAACTAATCTGTTTTTTCTTGATGTTGTCTCTTCACATATATGTATGGGTGTACTTAAATTGATGTACTTCCTTTTGACCGGTTTCGACGTTTAGTGTCATTTTCAAATCTACAAACTTTGCAGAAAAAGGAAAGATGAAAATTAAAAATAAAAAGAACTCTCACACTTGAGTAAGTGTGGAAAATAAAAATGGAAATTAAAATTAAACATAGCTTTTTTCGAAAAAAGAGAGAAATCAATAATTATTATTGAGGACGAAGAGTGGCACTAAAACAGAGTAACTTTTGCAGGAGGATCGGTACTCGTCACCAAAAAGATTTTACCTGAATAAAACTCGATACCGATTACCTGGGCCACAATTTAAGTAATACACCGTTTCCGTGATTCGTCACCATAATATTATTTAAGAAATGCACACAGTTTAAAGTTCAGCAAAGCTCTGAACCAATGTGCTTCAAGTTTGATAACTGTAGCGGGATATTTTTTTCCACTGGCGAGCAAAGCTCCGAACCAATATGCAGCAAGTTTGATAACGCAGGGCAATTAGTGGCACCACGGAAGAAAGAGAACGCATTATGAAAGAGGAGCCACAATAGGGGAACAATTTTACTTAAGAGAATAGGAGCACCACAATAGACTGAAATGAGAAACCCAAGAGTTCCCTAGTCCCTACCTGAATTTCGCCCTCTTGTGTGTCCGGCTGGGTGTTTTCGACATGAATTCCAACGTAAAAGGTCAAGGGTGGGATGTCTGCGAGATTGACCCCCAATCCCGTTTTCACCTATTAAAGTACAGAAATAGAACTAACCAGAAACTACAAACATGAACATCGTAACTTTTGGCGAAATTATCCTTAGAAAATCGAAAACGCGAATGTCTAACATCCTAACTTTTGGTGAAATTCAAATTAATAAATTTAGTTTAGGTAGTAAAGCTTATTTTAGTTTTTGAGGATCGTAGTCATCTACCTATTTATAGGTTTTAGCAACTTTTTTTCCTCTACGATAATGAGAACAAATTTTCCTAAAAAAATTATCTTTCACGCCTTCCAAAAAGTTTCCAATCTGCATAAAAAGTGTCTTTACTCGTCTCAAAAAAGGTTAAAAATGAGCCTGAAAAGGCACTTTCTGGCAGTGGCAGTGGTGGGAACTTCAAGGCTGCAATTTTCATCTGATATCACCAAATAGGAATGGGGAAGGCTGGGAGAGTATCGGGGCGGAGATGGATTAAGGAGGGTCGAGGAGGTGATGAGAAGACGAGCCCATGTTTGTGGAGTGGTCTCTAGAGCCGCAATTTTTAAGAAAGTTTTTTGTTTAACTCCAGGCAAGCACTCAACCCATGTTTAGCCATGGGTAATAGGTAATAATAGGCACACCACTCACTTAGTAAAACTTATCTAAAAACAAAACAAAAATAAGCCATGCCGCTAAAAACTACAAAATAAGTAAAATAAGGAAAAAATTAATCGCAAATCAAAATAAATGTTTTATTAGAAAATTTTACCCGAGAACCAAAGATGAAGTACAGTTTCTCTGTCTCTCTCTCAAAACAAAAAATTTTTTTAATGCCTTAATTATCAACTTTACTGATATGCTAATATATTCTTAGGTTGATTTTTTGCATTAACACAAACGAAAAAAAATATATATAACAAAAAATTATAATAATATTATATTTAAAAAAAATCCGCTAAAAAAAACTTTAACTACTAAACAAAAGTTCATTCCAACATGCAACTACAAAAAGAAAAAGAAAAAAAAAAGTGAGCAAAAAATATACAAAATAACAACAAATAAAAAATTTTAAAACATAATATAGGGAGAAAACAATAGTATTAAATAAATAGTTATTTTAATTTATAATATATATATTTTTGTTATATTTTACTATTAATTCCTATAATATTGCGATACGAGGAAAGTACAACAAACAAACAAAAAAATTGAAAAGAATCTCATGGTGGAAAAAAAAACAGTCCATGATTTTAAAAATATTATTTTTCCGTTTCCGGGAAAAATATATACATATTTTTGTTATATACATATACATCTGTAAGACAAAATAGCTTTTTTTTTATTTTATATATAATATTATTTTCATTAGGGTGCTGACAGGCCCTGAAAAATGATGTTTGTGGATTCTTTTTTCTTTACTAGTTTAGGCCCCAAAACGAAAAAAGGGAAGACTTAAGCAGTAGGAGCGAAAATCAGAAAGGACTTTTCTCATCTCCATGTTGAGAGATCGACTTGAAATTAGGGCTCAAATATTCTATGTGAAAAGATAAAGCCCTGAAAATTTCAATTCGATCAGTCTCCTGTAGATACCGCCCTGAAAACGCCAGAATCGTTTTTTAAATCAAATACGAAGGCAAATGCATTTTATTGGAGGAAATGTGCGTAAATTAAGGAATTAAAGTATACACCCTATATTGCGATTTTTTTTAAATTTTTTTTTTCAATTATTTAAAAAAATATTATCACAAAAAATTGATATAAAAAAAACCCGCTACCCGTGGATAAAAACTCTCTTCAATATTTTGGTTCTTAATTTTTTTTTATATACCTTTTTATTTCATGGAGATAAAATAAAGGAGATTTTTGGCACATAAGATGCTGGATTGTCTTTTATGAAATTATTTTATCTCCTTTTTTTATTTACATTTTTAAAAAATTGTGGATTTTTATCCTTTTTAGTCCTTTCGTGACTTCTTCTTGTTGCTCTTCTTCGGGGGTCGAGCTTCCTTCCAGGTATCTGCACAAAAATGATAAAAAATGGTTTAATAATTAATCAGAGACTGAGAAAATTTGAATAGTTTTAACATTTTGATTGGATACTATTTATTATTAACGTGACTTACCTCCAAGCTCATCGAATGCAAGGGAGTCGGAAATTTCCGCCGCCGTCAATGGAGGTCTTTCGGCTTTCTCTTCTGTGAACAATTTAGTTTGATTAGGTACACATAATAATAATAATAATAATAATAAAAATTTCACAACAACAACAAGCCTAGACGGAACTACCACGTTGCAAGGCATACATACTAAATGCAAGATTTTCCAAGATTGTCAATCTACAAGTTGAAAATTTAAGAAAAAAATCAAACAAACCAATTTTCTGAGGAGACGGATCCCTGGGTTTGGCGATTTGAGGCGCCTCCGCCGGCTGCTTTTTCTTTTTCGCCTTCTTCGGCTTCTCCTCGACAACTTCAGCAGCCGCTTCCACTTTAATCGGTTCACTAAAGAAAAACGTTAAAGAGGCAAAAACATAATTTTCCAGAAAAACTCACGGTTCTTCTACAGGCGTTTCAGCTTCAGGAATTTTCTCAATTTCTGCTACTTTTTCTTCCTTCGGTTTTTTCTTGTCTTTCTTTTTGTCTAAGAAAAAAATAAAAAATATTAATAGTCAACATTTCTATGATAAGATTAGATAAAAAGGTAGACGCAGAGATATTTGCATGGTTAAAGGGACTCTGAAACTCATACCAGATTTTATTTGGATCTCTTCAAGGGTAGTTTTACGATTTTTCTTGTCTTTGCGCGACAAAGCTTGCTCCCATTCGCCGTCATCGAAATCCTTCGGCTTCTCTTCAACGACTTTCTTCTTCTGTTTCACTTCGACGTTCTCTTTACCTTTTCCTTTCGCTTTTTTCCCCTCATCCGGTTTCGTCGATTTCACATTTTTAGTTTCTTTTAGAGCGGTTTTGACCGGCGACTTTTTACCGTCGACCGCGCTCTTCGATTTCGTAGGCGACTTATCCATTTCTTTCTTCTCCTCCTTTTTCGCTGTCTTACCGTCGACTACGGTCGTCGCGTGACCGTTCAACTGCGACTTCTGAAAACAAAAAGCATTTTAGGACAAAATTGGAGCAAAAACGTTATTAGGTCAAAAACCAAATTTTGAAAAATTTATTTGTGGGGGTCAGATAAAATTTGATTTTCGACTTAAAATTAGGAGGACTAGATACAAAGTAAATAAAAAGAAATTTCTGATGTAGAATTTTTTTTTTCTCTATTCAAACTGCCTCTGGGGTTTTATTAGACAGTGTGTTTTAGGGTTTATGGACTTTGGGAACAGTGTGGTGATCAGGGGAATACAGGATGTAGAGTTTAAAGATTAGGTTTTCGATGTTTTTTGGGGATTATAGACAAGAATAGGACTTTCAAATATGGAATTGGGAGTTCGTATAGGACTATTTGATGTGGAATTTTGTTCGTTGATAATACAAAAAAAAAGTTAGTACTTTTTTTTCCGCAAACGCACATTTTCCTGACTTTCTTGAACTGAAATTTCCTAGCATTTCCCTGATTTTCGAGTTTTTATCTGCTGGCGGTCACCCT
Source organism: Orius laevigatus (assembly GCA_018703685.1). Lineage (NCBI taxonomy): Eukaryota > Metazoa > Arthropoda > Insecta > Hemiptera > Anthocoridae > Orius > Orius laevigatus. The sequence goes on from JAGWEN010000734.1 coordinate 47,782, forward strand.
GTTGAAGTTTTACCAATATTGTGGCATTCATTCTTGAGCTGTAAGGGTGTATGGCCAAAATTTAATTGTCCATCAGGGAAGTTGGCGTTCTCACCACGATTTTGCACTATAGAATGTTATTATATTTTTGGAGTCTAAATTACAGGGTCAAGATGAAAGTGAGGATGAAAAAAACGGGATAGATGAATTTCGCTAAATTCTAAAATAGAAAATAAAAGGAGGTAAAAGTGGGGCTGAAAAGTTGGCAGATGTAGGCGTGACAATATGGAAAGGGGGTAGAGGACTGGTGGATTTCTTTACTTTTTCTTTGATTTTCCGCTTCTTCCCTCCGGACTTGCGGTCGTCGGTGAGTTTGTCGAATGGCGGCTCCTCCGCGGGCTTGAATCCGAAGACGAAAACGAGGACGGCGAGGACGAGGACGAAACCAGCGATCAATCCGTGGAACGCGTACTGCATTCCCAAAACTTGAGTCAGCTCCATTCTTAAGACCGTTTTGAGGGTGGGAAACTGGGAGAACTCGTTTTTTGAAGGGGCTGAGGGTGCTTTTGAGAGTTAAATCCGAGGGTTTGGGATCAAAAAACGTCCGAGGATGACATCGAAGTGAACAGTCAGCTCACCGCGATTGTTGTACAAACTCCACATCGAACTGCGTACGTCACGGTCTCGCCGCCACAGACAAAACCACTTTTTTCACATTCACTGCCAACTTGATCCAAACCAAAATTAAATAAAAAATTCCACATTTTTCTCATATTTTGGTACTTTATATGACTTATTTGTCTTCAAAAAACCCAATTTAGTTATAAATCACTAAATTACGGAATAAATTATAACTAACGTAAAGGAGATGTAGTAATCAGTGTAACCAACTTTATACCATCCTAAGAAGCAATAAAATTTCCCAGTTTTTCCCCGTCAAGGAGGGAAATTTTTTTCTATTGGAAGGGAAAATTTAAAGGAAAAAGGGAAATTTTTGTGATAAATGTAGGTCACACCGCACACGCAAGGATACTAAACACCGGTGTTGAGACCCAACGATAATACACAGATTACAATTATATAAGGTGTTTAGTATCCTTATTCCTTGGGGAAATTTTGACAATTTAAGAGCACAAAGAGGGGATTTTTCCATGGAGGTAGAAATATCTATAAATATGTTACAGAATACAGTTAAAAGTTAAAACCCGAAATCAGTCAGAACTAGTTTTAACTAGTCAAAACTAGTTTTCACTAACCCCTTTTGTGAAAACTAGTATTCACTAACTGAATCAGATAAAACTAGTATCAACTAGGAGACATTCAGGGAATTCTAGTTTTAACTGATTCTTGTCTACTGAAAACCGAAACAATGTTCAGAGAGTTAGATAGTTAGCCTAGAGGGATATTTTTCTCCTCTCCGAAGCTATGCTCCGGACCGATTAGTTCTTTAGCTGTCCCCAGGGGCGGATCGGCCGTTTTCGGTACCTATGTAAAGGGTACCTATGTCGTAAATGTTTTTGGTGAACGCCATTGTGGTGCTGAACCTAGTTAGGTACATACAACCTTTGAGTTTACAATATTATTAAAAAGTAAAAAAAAGTATATAATAAAAGTGAAAATTCTTTGTTACATCAATGATTTTTTTTCTTCACATTTTTGGGAAAAATTTTGAAGAGAAGGGACTTTGACTGACGATTTGACAAACTTACATATTTTGCCAAAATTACCTGTAAAAAAATTACTTCCATAATTATGGAGGAGAAGGGATCAAAATTTAAAGATTTATTATTTATTACATTTTATTAAATAGAAAAATTAACAATAGCATGGCAGAAATAAGCCATCAAGAAAAACAAAATTAATAAAAACTTTTAAAATGTGTACAATATTCTAAAAATGTAGGTAAATACAACAAATATTTGGGGGAGCGAGTATGATGGGAAAAAAAAAGTTCTTGACTTACAGACTACATTTCAAAAGCGAACAACCCGTTTAAACACAATTTTATTGGGGAACCACACCTGAGTCTTTTATTGCTTGGGAGTCTCACAATGTTTTCGGACTAGCGGACAGTTCGACTTCCTCTCCGAATCCATTGTGAATCCAGCGTTAGTCAAAATGCATCCCAGAATAAATTATGATCCAGGTAACCTGTAATTTGCGATTAAAAAAAAAAGGGGGTAATAGGAAAATTTTGTTACCAAAAACCCGGCGAAAGAGGTCATGAAGCCTTCTTTGGTAAGTTCCCAAGCGCCTCCGAACTCTTCTTCGTCCACCGCTTGAAAGCTCGTGAAATAAATGTAAATAAGGCCAGCATTTACAAGAGCGAAGCTAGAATGTAAACTTGTCATTAAAAAGGGGGTTTGGATAAAATTTAAACTGCCACAAAAATTCAGACCTCTAGAGAACACTCTCCTCAACAACCTAGCATGCCCACAACCTCCCATCGCACCCCCTAACCCACCCACAAGTAAAATGCATAATTTTTTTCTTTTTCTTCTCACATTCAGTGATTGTACAAGTTGTAAGTATTGTGCCATAATTTATTTGAAGGAGGCTCTATTATTATTATTTTACATGGCGTGATAATGTCCAAATAAAATATTTAAATAAAAAAATAAAATAAATACAAAAACTATAATAATTGCTTTTAAATTTAACAATATGTTTTAATAGTAGGTAGCTTAGCATATAGAAAAATGGAATGTCCAATTCATTGTAAGTTAGATGGGATTCCGATTATGCCAACTCCGAGAGATGTGAGCGCTATCGACCCGTATTGCTGCAGCATGAGGCGAGATTCATGGTTTGTAAAAGACGACGACATAGCGGCGACCGAATCTGACTTTTTCCGCCCTCCACTCGACCCATGGCGGATGAAATACTACCCGTGCTCGGAAATGGCGATTTACGGCGGAGCACAGCCTCCGATGGAGTTCATGCCGACGTATCCGCCGCCATTTCCACCGCCTGTTTCGCGCCACCCGCCCAAACTTGTCAGCTCGAGCACTTCGTCATCTGAAAGCTTAAAACACGCCAAACACTACGTCTGCCCAGGATGCGGACGTTTCGGCATCCGGGAACCCATACTTCACTCCTCACCTCAACAAAGATGCAAATGTAAATCAGACATGTGCCAATATTTCAATGAAAAAGAAAAAACGAACTCAATACCGAAACGTTTCTTCAAAAGTGACAAAACCATCAACAAAACATATTGCCGCCAAATACCTGAATCAGATGACACGGACACTCAAAAAAAGGCTCCTATACCTCAAAAGAAGCCATTCTTCCCACGAAAACAGACTACGAAACTTCGAGAGCAGCCATACACTACTAAAATGCCAGAGTTCTACTACAAGCAGAATGAATTCGGACAGTTTGAGCCAGTTAATAATCAAAAAGAGACGGAAATAGCGCAAAAACCTGAAGCTCACAAATTCTTTTCAAAAAAGCCGTTCCGTCGGAACCAAACCAATTCTGCGCGAAACCTAAGATCAGGTCGCCAACCTCCACCAGTTGAGAAACTGGCATACACTGATGGGTATGTCAATCTCATTTAAATTACATTTCTCAATTGATTTACAGTCTAAAAAACTTTTGTTTTCTTTAACAAGAAGAAAACGCAAGGAAATCAAAGGAAAACTGCTTCTATCTCCGAAACGACTGGTTTTTGGCCAAAAAAATATCAAACAAAATTATAGCAAATTAAATAGCCTACAAAACTTGTTTTATTAATGTTTTTGGTAGGATGGACAGTTTCCGAGATATAAGCGATTAATCCTTAGGTCTGGGATTTCCCCGATACTCGGCCACGCTGAATAGCCATTGATTTTGATTTTAATGTTACAGATTAAGGCACGTCGTCATTTGAGATACTCACAGTAACAAACCAACGAATCCTTTGAGAGGGACGAGTCCCCAAATGATCCCGACGAGGATTCCGAGTGCTTGACGACTCCAGTAAATCACGTCAAGAAATTCATCCTGAAACAACACAATTCAAATAAAACTGTGAGAAGGTCTAAATATAATTTGAAAAACCTAGATTTTAATGGTCTATCTATGTGCCTAACATGAAATAGTTTTTATAAAGAAGAGAATTTTCAGGCGTAGGGGTAGACATGAGTAGAGACTAGAGAGAGATTGGGGGTTCGAAATTGTAGTTAGGGCCTAGGGGTCGGTCTCTTGGTGGAGTCAGGGACCCATTAGCCCTGACTCAAGGATACAACACCCTTTTTTTGTATCCTTGGCCCTGACTACCCAAGCAACACCACTCCAGTGATGATCAGGCTACTCTGTGGACAGTTTTTCGTTACCTTATCGTCCCATTTTGAGTTGGCAGTGAGCGCCCTGGTCCAAACCGAAGCCGGCGTCGCGTTCGTCAATTTTCCGACTCCGTTCTTCTCCGTTTTCGGACTTTTGTTTCCGGACATCTTTTCCGCCGAAACCCAAAAATAAGGAAATCAATTTTTCTCACAACCGAATTAACGCTGATGAAAAGAAAACATAATAATGAAAATAATAAAAAACAAACAAAAAAAAAAAGGTGCTGATTAAGAAGGAGGTTGCACGAATATCGATAACGTGGCGAACCACCTCGCAGTGTTGCCAACTAAAAACCAAAGCCAGTGTTACCCTGCATCAGAGTTGGGCGCATTCATATTCATAAATCATAGACTAAACACATGCCAAAGACAATAATAGAACTGTATTGTCTTTGGTACTGACGTACCTATGAATTGGTAGAAATTCATAAGTTTTGTGTACGAATTTCTAGAACCTCGTAAGCATCGATGTATATAAGTTACCTATATAAACTTATATACATAACTAATAATAATAACTAATAATAACTTATATACGTAACTTATATACATCGATGCTCGTAAGTTTTGTGTATGAATTTCTAGAAATTCAAAAGTTTTGAGTATGAATTTTCAGAAATTCACAAATAAATTTATGAATTTGACTGCAATTTATGGTTTTTAATTTTTTTTTTAAACTTTATTTTGCACGAATTCAAATATATTTGCACTTTACTTTCATAATTTTCAAACTTTTTGTGAATTATCCTCTGAAAAATTATGAGACGTAAACTATGAATTTCTGAGAATTAAAAAAGTAGAGCTGAAATATATTTAACTCTATATTTCGCGAAATATGCGAAATAGATATTGACAAGATAACATAAATTTATTTGTGAATTTCTAGAAATTTATACATATGTACATACTCAAAACTTATGATTTCTAGAAATTCATACTCAAAACTTATGATTTCTAGAAATTTATACAAAAAACTTATGAATTTCTACAAATTTACACAAAAAAATATGAATTTCTACAAATTCATACATGAAACGTATGAATTTCTGATAAATACACACATGAAACGTTTTTTTGCTCTTTTAATAGGCACAATATTTTTATTTAAGTCCCAAAAGTTCCCATACTTATTTCCCTATTTTTTGCTCTGTCAAAACCCAAAAATGGAACCATTAGCTCGAAAAGCGCAATTAAAATCAACTTGTAGATAAAACTCACATTTCACTGACTTTTACAATAGATAAGACGGTGTGTTTTGTCTGTGCTTTTACAAACTTTTCCCCATCAACTGAAATTCCCTAATTTGCTAGTTATTCTGTTGGCAGCCACTCTGTATGAACTATAAATATCAATAAAGGGGACCTCCGTGGTGTACATAGTGGATAAGGTGATAGACTTATATTGTTTACATTCTTAATCCTCTACATCAGGGGGGCCCTGGGTTCGATTCCCAGGCTGGGAAGGAATTTTGTTCCTCTAACTCAGCCCCTTGTTTGTTCTGGCTACTCATGATGAGAGCCTAGGCAACATGGCGAGAGCCCCCGCCTTGGGCCCTAACTTGTGAAAATCTGTATTGTTAAACACAATGAAAAGACGTTCATAGTGCACTATAATGGGTATCTGAAACTCTGAAACTGACCTTGGCTGCAGCAAGGCAAAATTACGAACCTTTACGCTTCTTAGGAAGGCAATTTGAATGAAGAAAACCACATAAAAGATAATAATGTAATGATTTACAAATAATTTACAAAAAGTTCTAAATGTTTCTGATAGTTTCTGGATCACCAGGGTCTTTTTTTCGATTGCGAAGCACTGGTGATGATCCAAGTGTATTTATCTTTCTTCACAGGTGTCATCTGTTTGTGTCGTCCGTGTGTCGGGCATAAAACGTAAGTCCTTTCGTTTCTGACGACCATGTAACAATCTTTGCATCGCCTTCTCAGTTTGTAGCGGATTTTAAAACCTCGGGTTTGCATGATGTCGGTGATTTGCGGCACCAGAAGACTCACCATCGGATGGTTTAGAATGTGAAATGATCTCGCCTGAAGGAGAACCGACGAAAAGTTCCTCACTTGGCTCAAAAGGCCTGACAATCGGTTCATCTCGAACTAAAAAACATACAATAAGTCAAATACGCGTGATTTAAACCGTAAGGTATACAATGTACAATGGCATTGCAAGAGTACCATGGGCATGGTTTTTTTTTTCTTATCGAGGCCCCTCAATTACCCCTACACAATTTCCCTTATTTTATTCCCTAACTCCAAACATCCTTCTCTTTATTCCCGTTTATTATTCCCACCGAATGGCCTCCAAGAGGGAAAACCTAAAAAATCTCAGCGAAACGCCACGAGATTTCAATTTACGGGAAAACGTTAGAAAGTAAGGGAAAATGAGTTATGTCTGTTTTAATTGGGATAATAAAATCAATTTTCGCCGGCCCCTCTTCCAATAAAAACATCAAGAATTTTTTATTTTTGCAAAAGCCCCCAAATTCCCCTATCCTGGTTCTTCCCAATTATTTCCCTAAGTTGGAATAGAGCTGGAATTTAATAAATAAAATAAAATAATTTTTCGAGCTTTAACTTACCTACTTTTAAATAACGATTAAAGGAACCCGAACCTACACCTCTGCATTAATTACGTGTGATAATATTCTGTAAAAACTAAACCTCACCAAAAAGAAAAAATCCGCTAAAAAGTGAATGAGATGAGACGATGGATGAGACAGAAATCTGTGGAGACTGAGGCGAATGGAGGTTATAATCAATTAGTGTTATCATTGTGGTTATCACAGAGGAGACAAATTTGTCTTCTCTGTGGTGGTTATCACAGTCTTCTCTGTGGTAGTTATCTATCCGGTGTGTTTGGTAAAATATGGGTAAAATAAAAATTTTGAAGGAGAGCACACATGACTTTATTCTCTCTTAAGTCTGTGTGTGAGGAGAGTAGGGACATAACAGCACACAGACAACCGTGTGTTTTGTCATGTTTTGTCTATGGTAGGGAGTAGAATATTATATAGGTACTTAAAATTTACAAGTTAGACATTAAAATGACCTATTTTGGAAGAGCTTATTAGCTCAGTATCGCAAAATTTGTTAGGGAGCTGTGGTAGAAAGTGATGTTGGCGAGCCTGGGCATTTGGCAAACTTGATTTTTAAATTTGAACAGTGCTGTAAGTTGTAACCTTCCTAAAAGTAAAATATATGCATATTTTCTTTTGGTGTTGGGAGTTTTATGATAATATATAGTTATTAGATATAAGCGATTATGTCTTTCCCGTCGAGTCAAACTTAAAAAAAATCATTCGGAACATTTTAAATGTCAGACCGAAAATGGAGACGGACGAAGTTTCCCAAAACACCGGGAGCGAAGGCGAGAAGATCGTGAACGATCGCCAGAGTTTCTACAAAGACGAAGTCGACCGATTCCCCAACAACTGCCATGTCACGAACTGGGACATATTCGTTTTGATGGTCTCGATCATCTCTCACATTTGCGATGTCGCTTTTGATATCAACCTCGCTTACAGATATTACAACCAGAAGGAGTACACCTACTTTGGCTACACGGCCGCCTTTATATACTTCCCGGCTCTTGTCAACACTTTCATCAGTCACAGAATGTAAGTAGATTCTCTCTTGTCTATCATCATTTTTTCAGAACCGGGCTTTAGGCATTAGGCGTCAGTCGTGCTGAGTGCTCTATTTAAATGCATTGAATTCTAAAATGTGTCGCTTATGAATCTCTTGGAACAAGACCGGCTGTATAGTGTGGCTTCAGCCTTTGCTATCTAGGCACCATTGAATGAACAGTTTGCAGAGCCATTTCATTATCTCAAGTTTTAATTTATGTGTGTATTGTTCCAGGTATGTTTTAAGCACAGAGACGGCCTCATCTTCGCAAATGGCCGTTAAAAAATGGACCGTCCGAATATTCGTCTTATTATTCCAACTCGCACCCGTTATGAGGTACTGCGACTCGTTGGATTATGCGATGAAGTCTAGAAAAGCGGAGAAGAGGATGGACCGAAACGAGCAAGTGAGATACTACGAGCTAATGCTTAAAGAAGATGGCGATGTCGCGTTGCTGAGAGTCTTTGAATGCTTCCTCGAAGCAGCCCCGCAGCAGATTCTTCAGCTCTCAATCTTGATGCAGAAATCAAAGCAAGATTCGACATTTACTCGTAAGTCGTTATCAAAATTGGTCATTCAGTCAATAAACTCAAATGAATCACTATAAGTGGAATAAACAAAAGATAAAGTGGTTTTTTATTATTTTGTCTTTCTAAGAGGAAGGAGCATCTCAAAAAAAGTCCGAGAGGAACTAAATATAGAGAAATCCCTTTTTGCTCATTTTCCTTTCATTCTTAATATCTCCTTAACTGCTGAAAAATGAATTAGCACAAACATTTTAGGTCATTAAATTTTCTACAGAATATCTTAGTTCATTTTTACTGTATAGAAAGGAAATTTGAGGCAATCAAATTTTCTATTAATTTTTATCTCTGGTTAACCATTTCCAAGATAATTAATATTGAATATTTCAAGTTTTTATTGAATCCTGAAGAGATGCGTTGTTTCTATGTCTATGGGCTTGTAGTGTTTCTTTCCATAGAATTAATTCGCCATTATTTTTTAGTGATTCATCAAGTGGGCTCGATCGCTTCATCTGTATTATCGATGGCGTGGTCGATGGCATCCTATCACCGCAGCATCCGATTATGCCAAAGGGACAAAATGAATATTTCTTTACTTGGGACTGCAGTACAATTTCTGTGGCATTTCAACATTACGGTTTCGAGAATATTGTCAATAACGGCGGTCGCATACGTTTTCGCTTATGGGACTGTTGGCGCCTGTTTCGTCCATTGGATCGTCATGACCTTTTGGCTCGCGCTTTTTGAAAATACTCAATTTGTCGTCGCAGAGTCAACATGGAGGGCCAAAGTCTCCGAAGTATTCTTCTGCGGTACGTATTTATAAACCACGGGTTATTAATATTAATTTATTTTTATTTATTTATTTTTATAGGGATACTTGGACTGGTGTATATATTTACTTATTTAACTCCAAGTGAAGGTTCGACGAGGCATCGATATTTGGTTTATTATCCGATATGTTTTTTTGAAAACGTTGCCGCGATAATAATCTGGACGGTCTACTCTCCGATGAAAAATCCCGAAATAAAAAACTCATGGTATTACATTCCAATGATTCTTTCGGGTATCGTCCCTTTTATAATCGGACTTGCTTTCATGGGTCTCTTTTACAAACTTTTACATCCTCAGACTTCCTCACGACGAGTCCACACCGCGGACACGGTCAGGACCGATGTGGACGTTCAGACAAGCCATGTTTCTCTGGCCGCTTAATTTTATTGCTAAACAGTATTATTAGCTTCCTAACTTATAAGAAAATATAAGAAAACTGTCACAATTTTTATCTTGTGCCGTTTTTAAATCGTTTTGATGTTTTAATTTTTCTTAAGTTATACAGAACATCAATCATTAGCTTCTAGCCCTTCCCCGGTTCTTAAAACCAACGACATCAAAGTTGGAGGTTTTAATCGCTTGTTTCTCTACCTAGATCGGTTCACCCTGCGATAAAAATCAATTAAGTATGTTTTGTAAGGAGATCGATTTTGCTACAATTTTCTCCTCATTCATTTTTTGGCTTGGACGACCATTTTAGTGATATAAGCTATAAAAATTTTTAATTGTTCAAACCCCAGAAACGGTTTATGCGGTAAAAATGAAACAAACATAACGACACGTTTTGAAATATTAAGTTCCATCTATAAACCATTTTATACTTCCCCTCGGTTTTTAAAGCACAATCTAGTTAATTTTCCCAGTTTTTAAAACCACCGTCTTCAAAAGTTGCAGGTTTTTAATTCAATGTTTGATTAAAAGCCACATTTAGTGCCTTCTTAACATTAGGTCTGGAACAAAATTTTTTTGGGTGCTTGCTCCAAATCTAAGGTTATAATCACATATCGCACAATTCGTACCAAATTTATGTATTATCCAGTGTATATAATTTTCATGTACAAAGCATTCTATGTATATACTATTATTAGTAACTAAAAATTTATTTATTCACTACACAATTAGATTTTGTGATATTTTGTTTGTTCGTTTATTTGTGATATTTTACTAATTTTTATGGACATGACATTTTTTTTGTTTAATTAAAATAATTATAATTGATGTAAGTTTGTTTTGTTTACCCATTTATTTATTTAATCATAATATTTTCAAAGGAAAATATGCAACCTATTTTCTTATTTGGGCACCGTATTTTTTACAATAAAATTGGTTTCTTTTCGAAAATAAAGGCATTTTATAAGCTTGATTTTTGACACTAAGGGCACTTTAACTCGATTTTTATAATAATAATAATAATAATAATATTCTTTATTCATTCTTTTAGTACAACTAGTGCAATCAGTTTTTCGTCGAAAAGATTCGAAATAGTTGTTTTGAGAGTGGGTTATTCGTCGAAAAACATCGAAATCGAGATTTCGAGAGTGAGTTTTTCGTCGAAAAATAAACTCATTAAACCTCGACTTTGAAGTTTTGCGACACGAAATATCAACTCCTAAAACCTCAACTTCGAAGTATTTCGAGACAAAAAATCACCTCCTAAAACCTCGAATTCGAAGTATTTCGAGACAAAAAATCACCTCCTAAAACCGTGGAATGTAGAATGCGGAATGTAGAATGCGGAATGTAGAATGTAGTGTGTAGAATGTAGAATTTAGAATGTTGTATGTAGAATGTGGAATGTAGAATTTAGAATGCGAAATGCGGAATGCGGAATGGTGGAACAGTGGAAAGGTGGAACGGTGGAAAGGTGGAATGCGGAATGCAAAATGGAGATGTGGAATGTAGATGGGGAATGGTGGAATGGTGGAACGGTGGAACGTTGAAACAGTGGAACGGTGTGAACGGTGGAATGGAGGAATGGTTGAATGGTGGAATGGCGGAATGGCGGAATGGCGGAATGGTGGAATGGTAGAATTGTGGAATGGTGCAATGGTGGAATTGTGGAATGGTGGAATGCGGAATGCGGAATGCGGAATGCGGAATGGAGATGAGGAATGTAGATGTGGAATGTAGATGTGGAATGTAGATGTGGATGTAGATGTGGATGTAGATGTGGATGTAGATGTGGATGTAGATGTGGATGTAGATGTGGATGTAGATGTGGATGTAGATGTGGATGTAGATGTGGATGTAGATGTGGATGTAGATGTGGATGTAGATGTGGATGTAGATGTGGATGTAGATGTGGATGTAGATGTGGATGTAGATGTGGATGTAGATGTGGATGTAGATGTGGATGTAGATGTGGATGTAGATGTGGATGTAGATGTGGATGTAGATGTGGATGTAGATGTGGATGTAGATGTGGATGTAGATGTGGATGTAGATGTGGATGTAGATGTGGATGTAGATGTGGATGTAGATGTGGATGTAGATGTGGATGT